>VBVQ01000022.1:19544-132044 GCA_011636635.1 Tetramorium simillimum | reverse complement strand
GTGTCACTGTTGGAGATCTGATTTTTTAAATCATAAAAACACTCGTAAACATGGATAAAGCGGAATTAGAGTACGCCAACACGGTTTTACAACAGGTCGCTAACTGCACGTGTGAATTTTTATCGTTCTACCTTTCTACGAAAATCATGAATCCTTCACGTGCATATCGAGATATTTCGAAAATAAACTCTCTCACATTTGTGTAATAAGGTCTATTTATAGCACACACATACTCGTTATCCAGCAAATCATTAATTTGTTAATCATCGGAAATGATTCAGTATCCTGATTTAATGGTCTTCTGCGTATTTTCGTATCTATTATAATGAGTATTCGTTCGATGATCAGTGATGGCAACAAGGATAGTAACAGTGATAATTATAACACGACAATGTGAAAGATAAACTGCAAAAGGAATAAAAGTTGAAGCTATAACGGTGTTAAACGAGCCGCGATAACTAGGTTGATCATGATTGAGCGATTTTTATTTGCCTATGGAACGAGATACCTATGGAAAAGACGTGATCCAGTTATGTTTTCCGTTCTTCATCAGTTTGTTTATCACGACAGGTTTTCTTTCGCGCGCTACTTTTTCCAGGCGTTTTCTCGCAAATCCGATAGCTCGCGACGCGGTGTCGCGAGTTTGCGAACGCTCGCGTGCGCGAAATCGTACGATCAAAAGAAAGGGCTCGCTTTGTTTCATCAAAGCCTCACACATTCGCACAAAATGTATATATTACGAATACAATATGCACTTGCGAGACAAACGTCCGAACGGTGCAGAGCTTTCAGACTAGATTAATGGCTGAATTGAAAATCGCGTCTTCCCGCGTAATCCGACGAGGGTTAAAATTACGACATTCGACCCGCGGCACACTCTTCGTTTCCGTGGAGAGATAAAAGGAAGAGAAGGGGTCGGCCAGCTCTCTATATTCATGGTGCACACCCTCCCGCCCCGCTATACGATAGCTACGCGATGCAACGGCGACACAGTTGCATCCGCGCCACGTGCAACAATGCAATCGTACGCACGACCGGTAATAACTGGACGATATACGAGCCCCGCGGTCTCGCGTTACGCATGTATGATTACCGTGGTAAGTGTTGCGTAGCACACACTCTGTGAACCAGCCTGTGACGCACCTCCTGACCCCACCATCATCCGCTCCCCCCAGGCCGCCTGTAATTACTCACGCGGCCACTGTATTTCCATCCCACGGCTGATTGTGAAAATCGCGCTGGGAATTCAGCAGAAGGACAATATCGGCGAGGACAGTGTTTATTTTACATCGCTAACCTCCGCGTTTCGCGAGCCGACAATTGCGTTAATATACAAAAAGTATCTGTATGTAAAACAACGCGCAGCTGATGCCTCGTACTTTTATATTCATTAAAAAGTGCATATTTGAGCACGATTGCTTAATTTTAAATATAACAAAATTAATTTGCGTGCTTTTTGTGTCATAAATGAGAATCTGTTCAGACTATGATAGCCATCATGAAAATTATTATATTAAATTGTACGATTCATTATTTAAACTCCAATTTTTCTTCATTTTTTAAAATTACATAATTGCTGGCTCAGTCGAGTAATTAGATTACGATTATCAATTCCATTAGAGAATTAGAGTAAAGATTATTGCCTGATGGATTGGCCATTACAATAACGTTTTCGGATTTAATATGCATCAAAGCACTCTTCATTGTTATTTGTTTGTGCAAGGGAATTAATTGACCATTTACATAGACGATAAGGATGATAGATGGTCGAATAAATTCTCCCGTTCAAATATTTAGACGCGCGATTAAATCGTTTGAGTATTAATACCGATGAAAATCTGTCTAGTCCCGATCGTAAAAGTCCGTAATCGCGTTTTTATAACCCGTTTATTCAATCGCAGCAATCAAATCGGTCGAGGCTAGATGTATTTCTCGCAAAAAAAAATCGAATAAATTGCATCGTCTCTTCGCAAAAAAATACAAGCGGTCTCGAAATCGGATAAAAGCGGAGAGTATCATCAGGCGCAAGTGGCTTTTGGAATAGACAATGAGGGACACAATTTCCCTCGCGCGACTCGCGGTTACACTCCGCATAAAATCTGTTTACACAGCTGGGAAACACACCCTCTGCGCTCAGCCGGAGTGCCGCGAGGTCTACGGGGCACTTCGTGGGCGCCGCGACACTGGTGCGGCGATCGACCAACACCCTCGGAATTTTATTAGTCGGAAGAAAAGAGGCAGAGAGCTCGAGGATTCATCTTCCTTCCGGGTTTACCCCCGGATTGCCCCCGTGTTTTATAGATACGCGTCTTGGATATACAGCGCGTAGAAAGAACATTCGCCAAAGTAATAGCAGATGCATCAATTTCGAAAAATGTTCGCCTTTATTATAAGCAGCCGTCTTTCCTGAGTCTTCAAACACGAAGAATACATAAAATGTAAATGTATATTTTTTCATGTTTTGTCAAATATTATTTAGCAAAATTTTAACGCACTATTAAAATGGAATTATTATAACAGTGATATTTTATTGTAGCACAATTAGATGAGTTTATTTATAATTTTTATCGTGTTATGAAATTATAACATTTTTTAAATTTCACGTAAAAGGAAATCAATAATCAATATTTAATTATCGATGCATGCAGATATTCTTTCGCGGACTCTTTTGTGTGGCGTGTTGTATAACGCATTCGTACAAAAGTTACGACGGATATGCGGCATCGTACACTTTCGAGTTTTATTGGATGGAAGTGGAAGAATATTAGCATGAGAAAGTTCAGCTTCCGATCTCGCGAGCTCCCGCGATTTGGCCCGGCAAGAATTTACGGGCTTTCCCGGAATTGTTAAGTCAGAATAATTTATCGCGTGGATTTACGATTGCGAAGAAATTAATCGAACTTTGGATTGTTCTTTATCTTTACTTTATTACGACCAGCTCACTCAGAAAGGCAATAAAACTTACATTCACGTTGACTATGATTCTTCACAAGTCATAAAACTGCCAGAATGATATGCTAAATGTGATGGAACGTTTACATTCCACTAAATATAGTTCGGAATAATGTTATCATTAACGTCAGAAAATTAATTTCGTAAACTGTCGGGCGTCGGATATAGCGATGTATACGTTGGATGTATGTGTGCTCTTTAGTCCAAGACAAGGGTGTATTTTATTAGCCGAAGAAGATGAAATTTGCATGAGATCCCTGAACTTTCGTCCACACCGTCTCGACCCGGCGATTCTACCTTTGTAAACCGCAAAGTTGCTCCTAAGTTACGACCTAAACTTTCGCGCGAGTTGACAGATTTATCACGCGCGTAGACGCAATAAGGAGCAGGTAAACGCGAATACACCCACGACCTGCTTAACATAATATAAATCTTATGCGTCATGGATATATTTTATACCGCTTTGATTCAATATTTTCGAAGGGAAATAAATTAGTAGCTAAACGATGCTACAGCATCTCTATTTTTCATACTAAACGTACACAAGCATAATAAATTCAAATTTTCGTGTTGCCTCTTTATCAAAATAAAAATCATTATTTAAACTTGACATTATTTTAATAGAATTATAATGGTTGATACAAAAATTAGTATAATATATAATAACGTAAAAGTAATAAATTAATAAAAATTGCGATGCTACCGAATGTTTCACTTATCAAAACAATCGAATTTTAACATACATACGTAATATACATATAACGATTATTAATTAATTAATAAATTTATAATTAATAAACAATAATCTTTATGCAGATCTATATGCATTTTTCATCAGGACAAATTAAAGGCTCGTTAATCCTTAGTCAGCGTATATATTTCATTGAATATCTCTTGATAAAAAATATGTATTTTATCTTTTCTCCTGAACAGTTTCTGTTGAAAACTGCGACGTATGACTACTACGAAATGAGATATTTATCTAATTTTACATTAAATTAATTGTCAAATATTCAATCTACATGAATGCATTAGCATACTTTTCAATGTTTTAGACTACGAAAAAAATAAAATATTTGAAAATGTTTCCACAATTATTAAAGTTGTAGAGAAGTTGTATTGTTCAATTAACGGAATAAATGAACTCTATATGAATTTGAAACGCAAGTTATTCTTAGATTTATCATAAAAATTTCTCCTTTTATAAACCTCGTTTTATTATTCATTATTATTGCAATACATACATCATAATTATTTTTTACAAAATCCCTGCCTCTAGTAGAAACTCGGCGTGCATTAAAATTTAAAAATTTATAAAGCTTATCTACATATCCCTCATGTATCAAGATTCATTGTAATTTGCATTAGCACCGTTCTTCCGGCTTGCAGGGACATCCCGTTGCGCATATTCGCGTCTTGCGGAATTACGAGAGCGGAAGATTTGTCCGGGGCGATAGATTTATCGCGGACGTACACACACTGACGGTAGGGTAATTCCGAATGCATGGCCGAGCAAGATTAAGGGGAAATCCCGGGTGTTGCAGTGAAGGGTGCGCGCCGGCGCGGCGCGCGAGTCTTTCGCGCTTTTTCCGCGCGACGACTTAAATATCCATCAAAGGGCGTTTCAGGATCCACACTCGCCCCGGAGGGTTGCGGGAAACTTCCGCCGGAAGCTGTTTAGAGTTCCGACGAGTGTCAACAAAATGGACCGAATCGGAAGGGACCCACAGAAAAGCCAACAGCGGAGTAAAGACGGAACGAGCAAACCGGATTCGTACGATGTTTGCTTCTCTGCCAGTACTTGCGGGATTTCGCTGTATACCGGGTTTAGGGGCCACTTATCTGACTGGTCTCCCCCACGGCGGAGAACTTTTCCGAAAACGCGCAGTTAATTCGTCGAGTAAGGAATGGTCACTAAGGATTTCGAACGTCCTCAGTTATGTCAACAGTCTTTCTGTCTAGTGAAACACAATTGTATTAATTTTTATATTAAATATTATTTAAATATATATTCCCAAAATTGTAGGTCTGTAAACAAAATATTTTCTTTTAAAATATTTTCATTTCATTTCTCTGCGTTCCAAATCCGTGAAGTTCAAAATTTTCCACATACCCAAAATTTTGTGCAAGTTTCTACATACCAAAAATTTGCGACTCGTTGGAATAATTTTATCCGTCAACTAAACGAATTCACGAATTAGATTCTCGCTGGAAAATTCGACCTTCTCTCGGTCGAATTTTTTAACGAACGGTACTGCGAACGGCTCGTACCAAAAAGCGATCGCGTTCATTTTGGGTGCCGTTCCTCTTTGTCGCATCACTCGGCGCGCAATTGGCCGAATAAGCGGGGATCCTTCTCGACGTTCAATTTCATCAAAAGCCCCAGCCCGCCGTCGAGAATGCCATTTTCCCGACGAAAGTTCGGACGCAGGGACGCAAACTTTCGTCGTTGCCGTTTGGTTGTCGATGCCCGATACAAATAAGCCCACGGTCGTTTCGTCTTTATGACGCAGCGCGAAGACGACGAATGCCGTCCTGAAATCGAACATCTTCCCCCGGTGTAGTGGACCCATAAACGCACCCTATCCCCTCGATAAACACGTAATGTCGAACTGCGTCGCGTAATGAAATTCTACGTATCCGCCATGTGACATATGCGTCGGAAACGCACGCACGCGCGAATTATGCTGATGTTTATGATGGAACATCGACGCGAAAGTACTTCATGTGTATCGTGAATATCTGCGTATTATCATGAGACGAAATATGTCACACCGATTCTCCACACCGATGAACCTGTGGAGATAATGTCATCCCGCGCGCGCCCGTTACGCTTATTTACAACCTATACCCTATGCCCTATTTATTTCACGAATGCGACAAATGTGAAAAATGCGGAAAGAACTTGGCGTATTTTAGCTCATAAAATTTCATCTCTTCAATCTCTCGAAATCTATAGTTGTTACGCACGACTCGATATGCGTAAAGAGAGCATAAAATCGAGATTTATCTAAACACATTATCAGCTATTCAATGCTATTTCTTACTTTGATATGACATTTATGTTATATCTCTCTGGTTTCAAATCGCCTTTCCATATACCGAAACAAGCAGTATCGTAATTTCATTATGCCATCCGTTTCTTGCGCTCCAAGATAGGGGAACGAGAAATGGGAAGGATTGTCGATCTTCCTCGTTGCGGTTTCATTCATGAAATTTAAAAAAAACACTACACCGAGACAATGCGCCTGCCGCGCAGCAAGCGGAAGTAGTCTCCCGTTAAAACGAGGTCAACGCCGGCGCCGGTGCTCCTAGCTGCACACAACGCGTGCCACGTGTGTCGCATAAATAACGTCGGTTTACATTTTTACGACGCTCCCGAATGGATGCTACGCAGTCATTTATCCGTCGAGGGTTCTCCGCGAAATTACGACAGCGCGCGGGACAAGAGGGCCGGACGTGAGCGACTTGTAAGTTGTTGCACTCGGTGCTTACCGAGATATGCAGAACTGTTTTAGCCAATTAGACGTAATGGAAGCAGTGGCTAAAACTCTTTGAAGGAGCAACAAGAAAAATATTGTATTTGTGACTGTATTTGTAGATGTTTTAATGATAATAAAATATTACTATTAATTATTAAGTGAGTATTGTTTTATTATAATCACTTTTTCCAGGTATTTGTTTCCTTGTTTCTCCAGATTAATTATATAATAATTAATTAGAATAATTTCTGAATAATTTCCATATCTCGGAAATTTTTTAAATTATGAAGATGATACACAAGAGAATATACACGCGATATATGCTGGCAAAATAACTTAAACTCGCGGAAAGTGCGGAAATATTATTTACGGATAAAAGCTCGGGTAGAAGCGCCAAACGGAATTGTGCTCATGGCTTCTTTATGTCGCTGTATAATGACCATCCTCCGTGCACGAGTCGCGACTTTACCATTATTCCGGAATGTTCATATATACGTAATATTTTCTGTCGCTACTATTCCGCTATTGTCATCTAGTGATTTATTGAAATATTTAGAGTCCACCTTTCCCTAACTTCCTGTTAAAGTCTCTAAATTTTACACTTTTTACATCTTTTTAAAATTAGATACATCTATAACTAGCTCAAAAAGTCAACTCTCATTTTATTATCTATAGTGGCGCGAATAAGATATGAAAATTATTTACTAATTTTTTGCTATTTTTTGCTTCTAAAACTAATTTTTTTGCTTTAGTTTTTAAAAAGTTACGAGAAGCTCGATAGCTCAATATTAAGTAATTTTTTAAAAAGTGAAGCAAAAAAATTAGCAAATAATTTTCATATCTTGTTGGTTATATTCTGATAATTTGGCACAGATAGCTTTATATACCTATCTGTACCTATATTAAGCTGTCTGAAATTATCACAACGTAACAAAAAAGATATAATATACTTCAACATATTATTTGCTTGCAAAATAAAATATGTTTAATCAAAAGGATTCGCTTACATACATATATGCAATTTTCAGAGAGTGTGCTTCACGTAAAATCTCCAGTGATAAATCATTGTCATGAAATATGCGCTCGTTTAGCACAATACATTCCTCCTTTTTTTTATAAAATTGATCGAACGTTATTTATAAAATATATCCTGACCGATAACAGTCGTGGACAGTCGTTTATATTCCATCATCGTCCGCTTATTTGCACGCGTGCGAAATCGCAGTTATTCAAACCGCAGATTGTAGCTTATCGAAATTTTGCCGACAAACGACATAGGTATATATAGCAAGGTATGTATAGCAAGGCGAAACAACAAACTTTATTCAATTGTGCAAGACTACCCCCCTCGTAATGATTATAGAAAAGATTGATAACAATATTTCATAATGGATAAATAAGATTCGTCTTTCTAACAGCTCTAACAACACCCTTTCTTATTACATGCAAAAAAATCATGCGTTAAGGATATATACGTAGTCTTTTGTGTATATTAAATAATGTTCAATATTATATTTTAATGAAATATATGATACGAAATAATATTCAGTTAGAAACTTAATTCGTGTTAGATACTTAGAGCATAATTTATTGCACACATCTGTATAATACCGGATTATAGTTGTGTATCTATATTAATATTTAATATTTAATTTAATATTAATATGCATAATTATTCGCTTAATTGCATTTATATTCGAATTGCAATCTATATTATATTGCGAATACCACATCATCATCGCATAATTAATCATCGAATTGCAGGCGACTTGATAAATCCCAGTTTACGTTGAAACCTCTGCTATTTTTATACAAGATTTCCAGTAAAGCAAACGCAATAGAAAGGGTGCGTAGCCGGCGTGGCAGATGCGCGCGTCAAAGCCGGAAGTTCACGCGTACGTGGATTCAAATTAATTTCCTGTCGTGCGCCGGCTCATTTCACATTCCAGCAGAGCGCGTGGACGCGAATCGTGGTGGAGTGTCAAGCGAGTGCCGGGCCGCCTAGAGCGAATTCCCCGCCAAATTGGATACCTCCCCCGGATTTCATAAATCGACTGAAAAGCGCGCGAGCAAGTCCATTCTTTCGTTCGCTTTTTCGCTCGTTCGGGAGGAGGGTATCATTCTGACTGACCGCGCGCGCGTACCGCATGGAAGAAAAAAATCCCCCCTCCCCCCCCATTCTTCGACGATGAAGCGACCGATCGCCGAGCGTGCGTCGCCCGATTGTCGCCATTCAAGCGCGGATTTTTCATTGATTCCTGCAGACCGAGGCGAACCGATAGAATGGCGTCGAGCACCATCCACGTAGATGGCACATGTCCATCTCTCTGTTTCAATCCGGACACTGGAATCCCGTTGGACATAATTTTGGCTGAAAGTCGCCGGATGTTAAAACTCGCTTTATCACGCGACAGAAAAAGATTGTGAATAGATTTAATATCCATGAAATATGTAATTCGAAAAAAATGTAACTTTTTGCGCAGCTTGATTTCAATTAAATATCCATGAAAATTGCACAATATATAATTTTTACAATGCATTTGACAAAACTCGTGTACTTGTAATTTAACTTCTATTCGGACGTAGCGTTACGTAACGATTATCGTTGTAAAGTTAACTAACAAATTGCCACAGTTTTGTTAACCCGAGCGAATTTAATAATCTTTCACAGCGCGAGCTTGTCAATACTCATTTTCACCGCTCGTTTGTTTGCATAAGCCCTACAGTCGATAACCTCGTCATTTATGCGGGTCTATGCTAATCTCCGGATTAAAAGGTATAAAGGAGGGATTCCAGCAAGTATCGATTCCCCGCCGACGCGTGGAAAATTATACGCGACGTTGAGCGTTGAGGAAATAAGGTCTACTTCCGAGGAAGAAACTCGCGGAAGAAAAGATATAACGAGTGACTATCGAAAGGGAGCAGTAATAAAAAGAGACGAGAGAGCAGTAAGACGGTGATTGCAATTGCACAAAGGAATTCCGTGGTAATCCATTGGCGAAAGTCATGGTACGCCGTCTGGCGAACGATTTTCAGAAGCCGCGCAAAAATTGCGTTCAGTCATGTAGCACTCGTAATAGATTCAGTCGAACTAGATTTAATTCTCCGATGTCCTTTCTTTTCTCTTTCGCGACATCCTTTCCTACCAACACGCAGCTCGAAAATACTTATTGAAATTTTATCTTACGCGCATAAATCAATCTCTCTCGCAAATAATAGGAATAGATAGAATGGTGGTTATAACAGAGCATTATGGTATTACACGATTTCATAGTTGCATAACAATATTTGTGAATGATATTTATGTGGTTTACCATAAATCTTCATAAATATACATATAATATGAAATGATATACATTTCCTGTAAATCTCGCTTATATGACGAAATAAAATGTTGATATGTAAAAGAAGACAAAAAGATGAAATAACATAAAAACTCATTGTATAATAACGATAAGTAATAATAACGATATTAAAATATAGTAATAATTAAAGATTTTTAAGTTGGAGAGATCTTTTGGCGCGGTAATAAGAAAGCCATTTCTTGCTTTCTGTATCTCTAATTGAAATACTTGTAAGAATTCGTATTTAAAATTGCATAAATTCTCTGCGGATATACTTGGGGAAAATTCATTGAATAACTATTACGTCAAGAAGCGGAAATAATTAAACTAAGATCAAACATTTCTGTAACTTGGCCGAATCTCACAGAGAAGAACGCGGTGATAAAAAAGCAATCTCTTCGGAGAATTAACCGGTAGGCAGCTGACAGAGGTTTCCGACCTAATCTTTAATTAAACTTATCTGGATTCCAATATCCGAAATATTAAAAGTTTGGCAGGAGTTGCGGTCGGCCGAGTGATGTGTGATTAAATATGGAGCTGATCCCGATAGACTCGTGCGGCTGAATTCATTTTCTCTCCGTCGTCTTGATATCGACGGGCTGTCTTCACCGGGTAGCCCGCAATGGCGAAGATCGCGAAAAAGAGAGAAAGGGGAAATTACCGGGGCGTAAGATGGTGCAAAATTCGTGATAAAGATTTTACGACATTTCGAGAGGACACCTATTAAAGCACATCTTTGAGTAGCATTGAACGTTTGCTTGGTCCTCTCGATCCATCGGTGATTCGGACTTTAACTCTTGTCTCTGAGGGTTACATCCTCACAGCACGAGCGATCGTTACGGTCGATTGCTCTCGATTAAAACTTTATCGAACTATCGGAAATAATTCGTGTCAAATTCGAGTAATAATCACCCATGTACGCGATATAAAAATTAATTAATTCTCGGATTCAAGCGTTTCTAGAGAAATCCTCTTTCTTGTTAATTGCAGTAAAAGTAATGCCGTTCAGTGATTACACGAATTATCAACGTACAGAAAATGTTACAATAAATATTAATTAAACGGATATTCTCGACGTATTCCGACTTTGACGGTTTCCAAGAGTGTAATAACTTTAAAACTCTTCTTCCTCATTAATTAGACTTCTACTTTTCACTAAATATTAAAATTTTCTCTTTAAATCAATTCATATAATATCATATCATCGTTATACAAAATGTTTTAGAAATGCTATTGACTAGAGATAAAAGTTGCTTATAATTTTTATTAAATATAGTTTGAACAGTGATATTTAGAGACGAAATTACGATGGAGAATAATAAATTTTCTCTACGATAGTGGTTATAAAAGGATTTTCATTGGTACTCTCATTGGTCCTCTCTTGCATTGCAAATAAAGAATTGAAAATGATTTTCAAAAAGCGTGGAAATTCAAAAATGTGATTTTCAACGAGCGCGAAGTGCCTTTCTACGTCGATAACGATCCCGACTGGTGATATAAAAGGCGGACATGTACAGGCATGAATCATTATTTAATAACGCGGCGGGAACGCCGAATATCGCGAGATGAAGCGTTCGACGAGCCAATAGGCCGTAAAAAAATCGGGATTCTAGCGCACTGTTGTACGGCAACGGCGAATCGCGTTTCACCGCGATGCAGCCGGCGTCGATTATCGACAACCAACGATAATAAATCGCTGCCGGGTGCTTTTCCGTCCTACGACGTGCTGCGCAATGCAAGACACGCCGGTCGAGCGCGTATCATCAATTATTTCCTGCCGGACGCGTATAAACGCGGGCGCCACGCGCATATCCGCGCGTATTATCCGCGTACGTTGCACGTCGAGAAGTCGATGAATGCAATTGAGTGGTTTCGATTCCGAAACGAGAGCGAACGAAGGGCGACGAAAAGGATTGGCCGATATGATGATCGGAAACGCGAAATAGGTCGAGCACGGCGACGGTGAGAAATTAATACGCTTTGTTGCTGCCGCACTTTCGTCCGCTGGTTGCGGAGCCATTTAGTTCGCACAAATAGCCAACTGCCCGCAAAAAACCGCCAACCAATGAGAGTATCAACGATCGATCGAAGCGACAGATTAGTTTTACAGATGTCCCGGGATTTCCGTGAGATCTGTCTGCGTTTCTCGCAGTTGCACCCTCCAAAAATCCGGCTGGACCCCTCGGTTTAATTGAATCAAATTCATCGGAAACCAGAATGTCGAAACTATCTAGTGAGAAAATAAAAGAAAAAGACTTACAGTAATCGTTTAGTAATTGCAATTACAAAATTGTGAAAATGATATTGTATATATATAATTTTTCGAATGTACCCAATGCATTTATAATTACATTTATCGCCTGTTCAACACGTTCGTAATTTATATAGTACCATTATTTTATGATGCACATCATTATATGTATGTGTAGTTGAGTAAAAAGTAATTATTGTTAAATATTAATAAATAACTGTTATGATGACAAACACAAAAATGGAAATAATTGATTGATTTACCTGAAAATTTATTATTAGTGCTTCACGCGTTGTTTGTCGTTAGACAATGAATAATTCTGTTTAATTCAAACCGACCTGGATAGGAAGTTTGGAAAGTCAATGCTTGATGGTAGTTTTCCTATTATATTATAATACCACTGGTGTAATTAATGTCCGGTGATTGTTTATGGTAATTATAGCAATTTGCAAGGCGTCATATTTAATAATGCATTATTGCATCATAGGATTAATAAATCGGCATCGACGAGCGCTAATAACGTTGCGTTTAAATTTGAAAAATGTACTATATGAATCTCTAAAAAAAATAATTTTTAATCATCAAAATACTGTATTTATTATAATTCATATTAAATATATATACTTTATTTCCGCACACATTTTGAGGAGATCATTCAGATATTACATTACATTGTATAGTCATATTATTGTCTTGTATTAGTATAGTAATATTAGAGAGATTATAAAGTATAAGTTCAATCTCGCTTGGCCGTATAGCCACAAAGGAATACACAAAGTTCCCTGAAATGCTGTGACTTAAAGAGATAAGGAAGCTCTGTCAAATAAATGAAATTTGTCGCGAGCAAGCGCCGGTGCAGAAACTTTAATCGCGGATCACGGGATTCAGTGGCGATATTGCGATTCGTCACGAAAGCAACGTGAGCAACGCTATCTTCGACGCAGTTTCGCGGAGCATAAAGGATGCGACCGTAAATCTCGGCGGGAGCTCATTTCGCTGGCGCAACACAATAGTTCGGCGATGCCGTTGGCCAGAAGTGTGCTCAAAAGGGTGCCCGGGAGTACGGCCATTTTATTGTGATACGATTTACGATTGCCCGGACCGGCTGCTGAGCTTTCCGCGTCCCGCGGTACGAATCTTTGGAATTCACTTACGTAGCCTCGGACAGATCCGCATTCGCGAGTATCTTCGTCGCAAAACTTCCGCTTTGGCCTCTTACCTGCAATAAGAAAAATAAAAATGTCATGTCATAAACAAAGAAAATACTATTAGACAATTGATAATAAAAAATAGAATGTTTGTTAAGCAGCAATTTGCTAATATGTTTTATGTCCTTCTTTCATGTGTGTGATATCTATGTGCACTTATTTATAAATTAAAATAGAACGTCAATGCACAAATAAAATATAATTAATTAAAAATTTATAACAATTAAAAATACGTATGTGTTCAAAATGATATGAGATTATTATTTTATTTCAAAAAGAAGTTACAGTCGTAAAATTGAATTTTGAAGAACTATGTAGATACCATAGATTTTTAATTAATCAAAGAATTCATAAATGAGAGAAATTTTTTAGATTTTCCGTATCTTTAGAGAGTTATTTTATTTAATATTAAATAGTAAAAGAACATAATGTTCCACTGAGACAATATCGTATAATTAAATTTTTCAACTTAACAAAAAGTACTGAAATAGATGATATGATATGAAATGGATTATAAATGTCTTATTATTATATATTGTCATTTATATGATTATGTCAGTCATATGATAAAATAACATTTATAATACATACAACATTTCTTCAATATTCTGTTTAAATACAAATTTTTACAGACTATTAAAATTCTAATATTCTATTATTTATATAAATTTGTATATAAATTCTATAAACTTGTCAGAAATGACTTGTTGAACGCTGGTAAAATACAATTCAATAAATGCTATAATTTGCTACACATAATTTTCTTTTACAGCTACAATTATAACGAATATATGTTTGCGGATATATTTCTCAACGATTATATACCATACTGAACACGAGAAGCGCTAATTTGCTGGTTCAAAAGTACCCACTTACATAATGCTTCCCAGAATCTCTTTAATTATACTAAGAATCGTTGGCGAATACTTGTGTACAGCCGTCGCCCATATTTCTCCGCACTGGCGGCGGCTACCATTCCGTACCGTTGCTACGGTCGCCGGTTACGAGTATATTTTTTTCCTTGCCGATCTCTGTAACGATGGCACGCAACGAAAATGTCTACATAATTACGCAATACGAGGAAAACGGAGTGCAAGAGAAATAGGGTAAGGTACAGTTAGAACGAAACAAAATTTACAGCACATTCCAACCAGTTCTCTGAGAACATTGCATATAATACATGATTGTACATAGTAAAGAAAAAAAACAATAAAATTTAGTAATAAAGTTAGGAAGTCAACAAAATAAAATAAAAAATAATTAAATAAATACAAATATAAAAAATAAAGAAAGAGTATTTCAACGAATATTAACAAAACACAAAGCTTGTGCAGAAAGTCATTTGCAAATTAAATGCAATAGTGAAATTAATAAAACTAAATTAATATATAAAATAAAACTAACAGAGGAAAAATAGAAGAATATTATTTAGAAAGCTTTTAGTAAGATAAATATAGCTTCGATGGATTTATCACGATCAGCTCCGTCGAAATAATTAAACATGACAATGAAAAGAGAGCAAGAAAGAGAAGGAGAGAGAGGAACTACGAGGGTAGCAATTAACTCGAAACCTCGCTCACGTTCCTGGTGATTCAGCAGTTAATCACCTAGGAAGTTATTCGGCGTTGAGGGTCTATGTCACATCCATCCTCAACCACCCCTCCCCCTACGTATCACCACGTTGGTGAGCCCTTCCGCCGTCTCTTCGTCCCCCTCGCACTCCCGCTTCATTAGGATAGCATTCATAAACACCCATTTGACGCACCGACAATCGTTATTGATAATCACCAGTTTGCACACGCGACTAATTAAAGTACTACGCTGTGCTTCCCTTTCTCCACTGTCCTCTATAGATTTTTCTTCGGATTCTCGCCTTTTCATTCTGTCGCTTCATTGATTTTTATCATACTGTAATTCGATACTCAAACGCGGCGAAATGTGCAAGTTCTGTAATCTTTGAAAATTACATAGTCGAGAAAAAGAACCTGCAAACCTGAGAAAATTCACGGGTTGAAACATAAGCAAATAAATGAGAGGTTCGTATTTTAACATTTTTATCGATACGAGAGCACATATGTAATATCATAGAATGGCGTTAGCTAATACTGGACGATAGCGCCCGTTTTCATTGTAAGCGAAAGATTTATTGTGACGGTCGGCGGCGAGTTATCACCTTGCAACACGAAAGTGTGGATAATCGCGCCCGACGCTGATGGAAACCTGTTCGCGGCCTTTACTTGCCCGACGATCATCCGATACGCGCTGCATCACGGAATTACGGGAGGAACCTCGTAATTGCAGCTTTTACAGAGAGTTTTCAACGTGATCGAACCCTTTCCAGTATATTGAGATGTAACGTCATTTGTTCCGGCATATAACAGCTTGCACGATAGATGAGAAATCTCGCAACATAGATTTACTTGACGTTGGTTGATATCAGATATTGCGATATAATTATACGATGAAATACAACATTAATCAGTAAAATAAAAATCACTTAAACTTTCCACCAATCCAGGTAAAAGGTATGATTAACAAAAAACGGAATACGATAAAAATAATAAATCAAAAAGTTACGATAATTATATCAGAAATAAATAAAATTGACCATCGTCGGATTCATTCCTCTCTATTTAAAAAATAGACCACAATTAAACACATAGAAAAAAAAGGATTTGATGTCGAGAATATCTTTGTACAAAAAATAATTGTAATATATTATCGACCGGCTTGTTTTTGAAGAGCAGCATTTTGCGTAAACGTGATAGCAAATACTACGAATATCTTAGAAGTTCTCGAAAGTTTCAATTTGGTATGGAGTGTGGAATTCTTTTCTTCAAAAAGCGAGGGCCCTCTCGTACGGAACTCCTCGAAAAACTTCAGCCCTTCCGCAACTTGGCAATTTCATGGCGCCAGGCCGCTCCGCTCGCGTGATCGTGCCATAGCGAGAGCACCGTTTCGTGAGCGCTAATGGATTAAGGCGGAAAACGCAGTTAAGCCGAAACCAATCCCTTATCTCTCATCTTGTAAGTGTACGGTGGACGAGATGGAACTATAGATTCTTTGTGGAACATCCCATAGACTTATTCTTTCGTCTTCTTGTTTTATATTTTTTTTTTTCGCCGCATGTTGTACCGCGCCGCATTCGGTGCATTCGTGTCCGGGTGATTTTGTTCGCAGACGAAATTGCAGTTTGCGCTTTCCAAGCTGTGAGGCGCGTCTCCTGCGTGATATCGCACTGTGACACGCATATGTTCACGACCACATATGTTCGTGTACAAACGATTACGTAATCGGTACTGAGAACTATACGCATATATTACCTTCAAAAACGAAATGGCAGAATATGTGATTGAAAATTTAATTTATTTAATAATTTACAAATTTAATATTTAAAATTTGAACTCGCATAATTATAAAACGTTCTTGAATTGTACTCACATTTTTTTAATAGAAATTTGATCTCGACATAATATATTTTTACTTTATCTTTTGTGTGTATGGACAGCTGTTAATGTACAGCAATAAATTACAAAATTTTTTTATATACATTGCAATTTTGTTAAGGAAAAGGTAGCCACAATCAATAAGAATAAAAGAACTCGCGTGACTAATTAACGGGAGTTCTTTTTCTTCTAAGAAATTAGTCATTTGTTGTGAATTCAACGTCTCGCGAGTCTTCTTTCCGTACTCTGATCGAAGCCATTGAAAACTCATCTTTGATGTCGCGGCAATGATGGTGTCGCGACTATGGCGACGACTACGGCGACGTAAGCCACGCGGATCGATGACGCCCGAGACGTCCTGAGTTTAACGACTCACAACGACGAAAGTAATCGCGTTATTTCCGCTTCGTTAAAGGCACACTCTCTCGAAGTAACCGTTGCATATTCGTGTGTACGCGACAATAAAGCTGCGCAATCCGTAAAGCGAAAGTTTATACGCGAGGCGACCGAGCGAGGATTTTTATTTTTCCGGGAAACGCCTCGGTATTACGCTCCGCTCTTAAAAGCGTGAGGCGTTGCGCAATATCGAGATTGATTCCTATTATCTTCTTATCATTTTCTTGCGTTACGTAAACGTAAGCTTCACAAGGCGTGTTTATGCAAGCGTGATTGATACATTTTGTGCAACAGTCAGTGACGAACAGTCTCAGGGTCTCATGGATTTTCCATAAGCGTTCCAAGCGTCGTGAAAGACTTCTTAACGCATCTTGCCGTGATCCATTTTCGTCAAGATTCTCAACTGCATATGCATCTGATCTACATATTAAACGCGAAAGTAATATGAAAAATGAACTCTTGACTGGGTAGGACGCATATATCCCCCGTAATGTTCTGTGATTTATTGAGTGCGAGCCTATAGTTGCATTTTGAGACATTTTTATGTGATTATAAGTTGGGAGTGTAAGATAAATCTGTACTACAAATACAGTGGGAAAAACGATTTAACACTCGAGCGACAATTGGAGAAACTATCCAGATCAAAGGATTAAAGCTATTTTCAAAAATTTATTCAACAAATATATGAACTGTTATGCACAATTTTTACCTTGTGATAATCCTTACTGATATACATATATAAGAGTATATCGTATCATCATTAATGTGATCGTGTATTGTATGCTAATAAAAAAACAATGCTCCAAGGATGAGAAAAAAT
The DNA here is from genome assembly GCA_011636635.1 of Tetramorium simillimum. NCBI lineage: Eukaryota > Metazoa > Arthropoda > Insecta > Hymenoptera > Formicidae > Tetramorium > Tetramorium simillimum. The sequence continues at coordinate 114,145 of VBVQ01000022.1, read as the reverse complement.
GTTTTAATACCAATAAGAATTCTTCTAAATAACACTTTGAAATAGAAAACATTAATATGTCCCTGAGCAAAATATTGCATTAAAAATGGGAAATATTTTTATATTAACGTGCATTAACAATAATGCATTCATGAATAAATAAATAAATGTACTCATCCGAAAAAAATATTACCATTATCTTTATTACTCTCGAGTTCGCGTGCGTCAAAAAAAAACACGAATGTAGCATCGATACACCGTCGCGTTCACGCTTTCTCCGGTTTAAATTCAGACACAATTCCCCTATTGTGATTTAAAGGACGCCGCAACTTTCGAATCACGGCCGTTTTCCCGAACGACGTGACGCGCACCGCGCACGTTCGCGACAAGAAGGAGCCACTTTGAAAAACAAATTCGCGCAAGCTCATCCGCTTGCAAATTCGCGCCTTTATCGCGGGATATTGCATGAGATATATACACACACAAACATACACACACGTACACAACTCTGACGTGCAATTTCCAACGGCTGCGTCACTTTGTTACCGTATCGTAACTACGCTACGCGAAGCCACCCTGACATTCGCTCTTGCGTTATTCTAACGTTCGCGCGCGCTCGCGCGCGGAATAATATAGCCGACGACGTAGCGACAACGACTTCCTGTATGCTCGCTGAGATTGAGTCACTTAGATGCCGCGTGTATGTCATGAAAATTCAATAGACAACGTCCCCTTGCATATGTCCGCGTGCGGAGATCCCGGTTCTCTTGGCGAAGGGCGGACGAGGGAAACAGAACAGAGTCTAACAGGGATGAGGGGAGAGAAGGGGCAAGAAAGAGAGAGATTCGCCGGAGATGCAATAACGGCGCCATGGGACGCTTATCCTGGGGATCTTTGTGCCTCGTGTGCGGCCTCGCCCTTTGTGCCTCCGCGCCTCTTATCGCGATCGTCGACCTCTTGGCCGCCGCTTTCGAAAGCTACCCCCGAAAGCAGTTCCTACCCCGAGGTCGACGTCGAAAAGACGCGTCGAGTGGCCGTGTAGCGATGCATCGTACGTTGCAGCACAAGCTGCTGTTGCAGCCCCTAATTTCTTGGGATGCAACGAAGCGTATTGTACGCTCTAATGGATTGTCTGCTTCCTTTATAGGCCAAGGATAAGCTGTTTAAGAATTCCACAATAGCATTAATTAATTCATCATGTTAATGAAGAGCTGTTCTTTCATAAACATGACATTCAACGCATGGCTTTAACGTTTCAGCAACGTTAAAGCAAGAAATTGCATTTACATTTTCAATTAGTTTCAAATTTTAATATACAGTTCTACATTAATGCTTGCAACATATAGGTATATATAAAAATAATTTTTAAAAAAAAATTAATTATAGCCTTTTTAAATAAAAAAACTTGTTTTAAAGTTTTTTCTGAATATCTTTTAAAACGAAAGAGATGTTCAAACAAGAAATACGATAAATCAATGCAATACATGTACATGATGCTGTTTGTATTTCTATGAATTGTTAACAAGAGACAGGAACTGACTGCTTATCGTCCACAAATATCCCTGCAGCAAATGTAGAAAAGGAGCGACACGAACATAACATGGTGGGCGTTGCCGCCACATCTCGCACAAATCGAGTCACGAAACCATAAAACGGCACTCGTTTCGCCTTATCGTTATCAGCGATGGACAAAATTGAATAAATGAAAAGGGGCAAAAAGGAGAAAGGCACGGCGCCGTGCTCGTGTCCAGGTGATTTGACGTATCGTGCGCTCACTCGTGTCGCATCCAGCACCCTAGATCAGTCATAGGTGCAATATATTACCTTTATCCGACAGTATCTACCGACAGTGCGTGCACGCGCGTGTCTGCCATGACATACGCGCTTATCTGTCTATATCCTGATTGGCTCTATCGGCTACGTGCGGTGGCAGTGTCCCGCCATTTGGTACTCGAACGCGAGAGTTCTTTGATCTTTAGCAAATCAAATCCGATTACGCGTCTGTGTCCGGCTCTTCTCGTTTCTCTCTTTCCCCGGTTGTCCTCCATCACGGTAACTGGATGTCCCCTTTGGAAGGAGGCTTCATTCTCCGCGCACCTCGTTGCTAACGGCATTAATTCTCCCGCGGCCTTTTTCTGCGCCGGGCGTGTCTCTCGTAGCGAGACAACTTTATTTATTCATTCGGTGGATCGGACACGCGTCGCGTGCGTCGCTAAAAATCGCACCCCGCGCCAAGGGGCAATTCGCCACGGCTCTCGCGATCCGTAGGGACCGCGCGTTTCGCGTTAAGCTCCGCTTGTGTGTAGCATCATGCTCGAAGATAAGATTGATTTACGTTGATGAAGGGGGAGACTCGAGAATCGTTGTGTCATTTAAGCAGGCGTGACAGAAAGGGCTTCCAGTTTCCATACAACGAGATAAAAAGAGCCATACATAATATCGCATCGTAACGAATTTACTTCCATTAATGCTTCCGTAGAAAGTTCCAGCTGGATATTATTTTATTTTTCAGCAGTGTGTAGCTCTTAAATCCTAATTTATCAAAGCTATTTTTATCTACAACTGTTTGTACATCAATTAAATAAATTGCATTTCGAAGTAACGAGTAAAAGTTGAAAGGAGGATCGTTTCACTCAAAAGTGAAATGAGGAAGATCGTTTCACCTATCACTTAATTACCACATTTTGCAATACTTAAATTCAGAATACATACAGTTATGGAGCGCGATCGTGCATTTATGACAGAATCTTGTATATTACTACTGATTAAAGACATTAATATTATGCCTAACAAGTGTGTGGTAGGTTTAATTAACGAGCGCGTCATAAAATTCATGAAATCGCGTTCATTAAGCGAGACACCGGAATCGTTCGCAGCGTAACATAAATATTCATTACGATTACTTTGTACGCGAATGTGCGTGCGCCGTGTGTCTCGCGTGCCGCAAATCTAGTAATACGTGATTAACAATTTTGAAATTTGCCAAACTGCACTGATATACCTAGCGGCATAGTATGCGCGTCCGCGCGCGCTCACGTCTCTCGTGGATTTATGGTCGTCATTGATTTAATTACAGTCTGGTTAACCTCATTCAACTAATCATGAGGTTTATGTCGTACCGAGCTGCACAGAATGCGAGATCCAAATCGGTGCGCCTTGCGCATATACTTAACTGGCCGTAAACCGTCATGGTAATTAGCAATTATCAGCAATTCCGTCGATATTTATAATATACCATTACTTTTCAGTACATATAAACTACTAATTTCCACACATGTAATCTTTAGTTACATGATTAAGACATTAAGATAATGATTATGAAGATATTTTTTATATATAAACATTTCTCTTTTACAACAAGTTAAAATCAATTTTTGATGAAGTTTTCTTTACTTGAATGTCATACTTTGAGCTTTTATTCCTTTACTTAGATATCTGATTAATTAAAGCCACAATATTAAGTCTCATCAAAATTAATTTCAAAATGTAAATAATAGAAGTTATATTTATTTTCAAATCAGTATCTAGTTAATTAAAAATATATAAATATTTAAAAAATTGAAAACGACATAATTGAGATGTTTACGTGATAAGACTAATAATTTTCTTGGGAGATTCAATACAAGTAATGCTACTTTTTAGAAGAAATGTCGCTACTTTGTAATTAAAGAAATTTTAATTTTGAATAACAATAACTTTTGATAAGAATGCAACTTTAAAAATTGAACAATTTATTAGTTAATTTTCCACAACGAAGAAACTCTCGTAGATACTATTGCAAATGTTTTGGTTAAAACGTTTTGATTGTAGGCAATTACATCTAATTGGCATCAACAACGCGCATATACGAACGTTGAAATGGGAGAAGACAGGAAATTATTGTGTCGACAGAATGGTTCCGACAAAATACCCTTTCTACCATTTTCGTTATTTTGTGATTCACCTAGCTAGCGACGGTTCGGTCTACGTCCGTAATTGCGGCCGGTGTCGCGATACACCGAATCGCCATCCGTGTATCTCGCGTGCCGTCCGTTTCATCCAGTTAAAAGGTTTCGGCATTTGGTTATTCGACACGTTTGTATCTCGCCGTTCCACTTTCAGTTCGTTCCCCCCAAAATTTGTTTACAAATGCGCCTGAATTCGTCCGGTTCGTTATCCGCAACGCGAATAATTCGCTGGAATGGATTCAAGAAAGAATAACAACGTGATAAACGCGCACAGTACGTGATCGATATAACACAGCTAAATTGCGACGTGTTGCAAAAAGCACTCAGCAAAAATATTGCCGGGACATGTAATTGTGAATCGTGAAATTTTTCATTAAATAATTTCTCTCTATATATTTGTAAATATAATTATGATTTTTATAAACAAGATTTCTTTATATATGTTTTGATACCAAGAGTATTTAGCATAATAAGCATAAGATTATTTGTGCTTTCATTACAACTATTTTCATTACTACAAATAAATTTTACGCTTATTAAAGTGCAGTCTGTATTATGTATAATGTACGTAATCACACGTGAATAATATATAACAATGTAATTTACAACAATGTAGTTGCAATAGTTTTATTTCTTATATTTTTCAAGATTTATGTTTATGCAACGTAAAATATAAAACGATATAATAAGCTCGACCTCTCGTACACTGTATTATATTACCATCATCCAAATTCTTTTGCAAAATTTATAGCATCGGGCAATTTTTGCAATAGTTAATCCTCCATTGACTAGTAATCGATTATGAAATTTGATACTGTTCGTCGTTAGTTAGATCGTTTTTCAGCCCTCGATGTACGTCTCACCAGAGATAATAAAAAAATCATACATAACAGGGACATTTTCTCCACAGCTCCCCAAATTACGAAGGATGCGCCTTCCGGCGGCGGTACTTATCGAGGATCTACGATTCGAAGGGGCTATTTACGGTTCGTGGGGTGGCTCACCGACCTTTCCTCCCTCCGTCGCACTTTTCCGCTGGCCTTGTCGGTGCCCTTTCTTTGCCATAGGAACAACGGCTTCGGCGAACGATAAATCACGACATGCTCGTGGGAAGTTTTCAGACCATTTCCGGATGGCTCGGATTTTTATGCTAACGTCGCGGACCGATATCGCATCCTGTATTATATGTCGGCGGCACCGTTCGCCGCGATTCGTTCGTTGGAACAATATCGAAGGGTCGAATTGGTACCCATGGGACAACGGGTGTACATTATAGTATCCGGTAAGGGAAAACGAGAGAGCATTCGGTAAATCCTTATCACTAAAAACATGGTGCAATTTCTGTATTTTATAGCGATGATAATAGAATTATGATGACCCCAATTATTGTTACTTCTGACGAAATTAATGTAAATTGTACGTTATAAGATGAAGAAAATGTAGAATGTTATTGATTAAAACAGATTAAAATTTTTTATATAATATAAATTTGCATGATATATTATAGATTACATTCGTTCACATTTTTCTAATTATTATTTTACATAATAAACCAAAGTCTTACTTTTGAAAACTGACGAAATTTAATTTCTTGATATTTCTTGCTAATATCTGTTGAAATATTTCGTGACAATATAGAATACAGCTTGTATTCTGTATTTGCTATCTATTTTCTGATCGGTTTATTATATAGGCGTGTTCTTTAAAAATTACGCTAATTTAAGAGAAATTAGCTTTGAAAAACTTTCGGCCGGCAGGGGTGCGAGATGTCTTTGTGGACGAACGAGATTCCGCCAAACCGACCCTACTGTCGCGTAACGAGCAGCTTCGGGACGCGAAGGGTGCGATCCGGTCGACAAAGGGGCATGGAATATCTACGATCAAATCCCTGCTGCTCCAGCTTGACGGACTACATTTGCGACGTTTTTTCGAGGGGCGATCGGAGCCTCCCGCGAGAATCGTCCGCGCAGCCCCCCCGCAACTGTGCACGACCGCCCTCCGTCAGGTTCATCCCCTAACTGAGCTAATAAGCAACCCCAAAGAGACGTTGAGCGGCAACTGTGACATATCTATATACATCCATACGCACGTATCCACTCGGGGGTTGCCGGAGGCTAATTTGCATTAATATTTGGGATGGTAATTAGGGGGAAGGTCATAATAATCGCGATACTTGGACGCCCTGGTTACCCTAATAGATCGACTCCGTAGCTCTAACTTTGACAATAATACTACAGCAGAATAATACTAGCAGAAACTGCGCTGCCGACCCCTTTGTAACGTCTGCTTCCTCCCCCCTTGGGCGATCTGTTATTTTGAACTTTCGACAACCGCATTCGGATCGTTTCTCTTTGTCGAGAGAATGGCTTCGGTCACGCTGGATGGAGGTTACGAGAAATGTAATGGCGATAAGGGATGTTAGTAAGAGGAGCAAATTGAATGTTCTCTATTCTGACAAATTGAATGTTTTCTTCATGGAAAGGTAATTATTAAGTAGTCTCAGTTCTGCAAAAATTATTTCCCTTCTTCTGGCAATTTCTTTCTTTTTAACTATTGAGTTTCATTAAAAATAAATTATATTTGTCACATAATAAAATTAAACACAAAGTAAATGTCTAATTATACACGAAATTTCCCTTTTCGGTTTTTTTTTTCATTTGAATAAGATTTTCAATTGATAAATGCGAATCAGAGCGATTATAAAAATGTGCTAATGACGACGTCGACGAGATATATTCGTCACATTTCGGGACGCGTTCGCGTCAGGTGTGCAAACAGAGTACTGTCCGACGCGTTTGCATCTAAATCCGAAAAAAACCAACCTCGCCAAGCGAAAAATACCGCTACGAGCCATGCGGAACGAATGTAAACCAGAATGTACAACGCGCTCGCTACACGATTCCATACCATCGAGAGTTCCGGTAGGTAAATAATTATACGCGCAACGGTTTCGTAAAACGGTCGTTGGAAGAATCGAGAGAGCAGTTACAGTGGGATCGCGTGATTTCCAACTGGCACGTTAACACATGGGTATTGATTACGCATTCCTATAGCATAAATTATTATGCATAACGAATGTCAAGCAGTCGCGCCGACAATGTATATCTAACGAGTAATGTAAACTATTGTCGCTGTTTTAATCTCGAATGAATGTTTGCCATTAACGCGATATTATAACGGTAACTGATCAACAAATCAAGCCACATTATCATATAATAAAATTTAAATGTTAAGAAAATGAATAGAAAACCTATCAATCATAATGAAAGAGAAAAGAGACAAGAACTTGATACTTTATAATTTCGATAATTTCGACATTGAGTTCATTAAAAAGTTGGTTTCCAACATTGAGCATAAATTAACAATGTATGCACATTTTCTTCTTAAAAATTTACTCACGCGTCTCTCTACATTTGGTACGCCGAAGAGTTCGGGAGATACTCCTTAAAAGGTTTAGATGTCCTTACCTGTAACAAAAAAATAAGATTGTTAGAAACAAAAGAAAGTAGAATTGATAGTGATGTTAAAAGAGATAAAGAGGAATAATTTACGTATATCTGATTGATGTCCATCTTTAATAAACATCAATTTTTTCGTTGAAATATGCAATTAAAAATAAAATCGGCTTCTCTCTCTTTTTCACAAGATAATTAAGAATTTATTTGTAACTTAACTTGCTGCTATTGGAAAAGCGTGATTACTTAATGCTTAATGGCAATTGTGTTTCTCATCAATGCCATGTGATGAAAAATATCGTCAGTAGTGGAAAACGCGTTCACGCCCCGTGGCATACGGACGTCAGAAGCGATTTAGGGAGCTGGTACTACGGGTGAAAGTCAAATAGAAACCCCGCCGCGTTGAAATACGACGTCGGGACGTCCCTCGGTACGATAATGGAAAGAGTCAGGTCGCGCTTCTGTATACAGGGTGTGCCGAAATAGACGGACAGCTTAGTAAATCAGGCAGTTATTAAGATACGTTTTCGCAACATATGGCGCGTATAAACAAGAGAGTGACACGTTACATTCCAGGAAAATAGGTGCACGATTAGTCCCCTCGCAGCAACAGATTTCAATTCGTGGCAGCAAAAGCGCGTGCCGTTAAAAGATTCGTGCAGTCACGATAACATGCTACGTGCTCGGTGTTACAGGCGAAACTATATCAATATCTAAAAAAAAACCTAAAGGAAAGCTGGAAGGACTTTCCTTGGCGCTTTGCCCGCTGAGAAAGTTAATAGTCACGCTCACTATCAAATGATAATTTCACTTCATTGCAAAAAAATATCACAAGTTCTTGTTTAATCAGCCAATTTACATTACAACCTTACAAGCTTATTAAAAACCATTATAATAGCGTGATAGAAATAAATATATTTATTATATTTCATTAATGCAACAAGAATGTTGTACTTAGGAACAACTTGTAGATGTTTCGTTAGTGTGTAAAAAAAGTAAAGAATGAAATAACTCTCTTCAAATTTTAGAACGATTATGCTGTTAGTGACAGGACAGTTTGGCCAAGTTTTGCATTAAGTAAATCAACCGACTATTTCGTGTTACCTAAAATATCGTCACCTTGTACATCATATAACGTCTCTATGCCGGCGCGAACCCTCGCACGAGCGATTGCGGTCGGTTCACGAAGGGCAGACAGGGATGTCTTTAGGGGACAGGCTCTTTACGACATTATGTATCACTTAAATACCCTCCCGCCGACAAATAGCCTGACTCATGGGATTTTATTAGGCCACCGTGAGCGCATTCTATCGCGAGATAATGGCGGGCGCCGGCCGAGCGTGACACTCGGTTACGGCCTTACGAACGAGCGTGCCCATATTCGCCTGTATAGACATGATGTCGCGAGAAACGTACGTCTGTGGTGGTAGGCGCTTATGTTGACCGTTAGGGGGAGAAAGTAAAAGATGAATTAAACGGGACGTCCCTTTTTCGTTAATCAGCCACGATTTATGGACGTCAGTACGTCGCTGCCATTAGTCGCAGTCAGTGATAAAGGTATGTAATAATGACAGTTCACTGTTGCTACATACATTAGAATGCACCGGCTGCTCCGATGTTGAACAGATCGATTAGTCGCGCACTGAGTTGCAGAGAGTTTCTCTCTTTATATTATCGCCGTTATGATTTAGAGATTTAAGTTTACGAAAATAATACATAATCATCGCTCTTAATATTTCGCTCTTAATATCCAGCTTTTGCATTATAGAATTGCATTAATATTATTATAGATTTTTCTATAGATAATTCATAAAAGCAAATCAACAAAAGAAAACGAGGTAAAAATTTATATATCTGATGCATAAATTCAGAAGCGTCGATTTAATCGTGAGCTAGTCGTTGTTCTGTTGTTCCTCCATCCGCGTTACAGTCAGAGGCAGAAAAGTGTAAGGGATCGCCGGGCTAAAGTTAATTTACGGAGGCTGTCGGTGCAACTGTCTCCTGGCGACATAATTGCGCGAACGCGGCCCGTAATAGTCAGGAAATCGAATTACATTCGGCGCGATGAAGAAAATGCTTCGTGTTAATATCGCGCTGCGTGTCTCGCAGATTTTAAACGTTCTCTCTGGCATAAACAGTTCGCTCTGTCACTCGACCGGGTAATAAAGCCCCGAGAACGACGATGAAGCGTCTAGAAACAATTTTCGAAGCCTTATGCTACAATCTCGCCGGTCCTCGACGTCGCTCCGAGACAAACTCATAAGGGAACGGCCGTAATGGTTAACCAAGAACCTCCAAGAAGCACCTTAAGGTTTCCTACGATCATAAATCCTTATTAACGAGCTTCCCTCTATCACTAGTCCGAAAAGGAAGGACTCGCGCAGGTGCTCTATCGCGCGGACAAAGCGCGAACGTTGACGAACGTTGGAATCCTTAATTTAATCCCGTGGACTATTAAAGCATCTTTCATCAGGAAACACATAAACTGAGAGAAGTAAAAGACTCTCATCGACCTTATGCGGGCGTCAACTTCATACTTCAGATAAACATGTATCAGTTTCAGCATCATTGCTTTTTCGAAGTATAGCCTTCCGTCGAAAGGTTTTCGGAAAATGAATTTCATGTACACATCGTGCTATAAGTCGATAAACCGAGCCGGAAGGGATGAGGATAAAAGCCGACGACGAAAGGCGAAATGTCGTTCAAAGCCCTCCAGAATCTGCAATGTTCTTGTAAATTCACTGCGGGACGAAATCCCCTTAAACCGAAGCGCGTCTTCGTTGATTAACTCAACGTTCAAAGTTTGAATATTTATAACTTGTGCAGGGTGACGAGACCCGAGTCTAAGAGTTTCAGAACAAAGCGGATACATGAAGTGTTGTCTCGGCGGTAAATTTCCGGTGGTCGTCGAGTCGATCCGCAAAGGGCTAACGTAACTTTTGCTCACAGAAGAAAGAAGCTAAAGAGAGGATAACAATTTTTGTTATGACAGGATGTGCTCTATCTACATCAGCAAAAAGAAAAGTCTAAATTAATAAATGTAGCAATAGAATAATAATAGTAGAAAGAGAACGAATATTATTTTCAAAAGATTTATAAAATTAATTATCGACTACTAAATATATACACATTTATATATATAATATAAATCTTTAAAGTATATAAAGTGAGCAAGAATATTAAATAATTGATGACAGTAGCTTAAATAATTTTGTGTGAGTCGAAACAGTTTTCCAAAATAAATCGTATTAATTCAACCTATTTTAAAAGTTAATAACTGCAAATCAATTTTTACTTTATTGTTACAGTTACGGTCGCAACGTCCAAGAGAGTATACCAATTAAAGAATTCAGCCTCGCGATTTACAATTTCGTTTATGGCTGTAATGTAAGTCGTTAAGCACAAAGCAAATTAAGCGACGATTCTTCCCAATTGCCAATGTAATAACGAAAACCGATTGCGAAACGCGAGATATCGCTTTCTTCCGCTGTATCGACTATAATATAGCGAGCAATTCCAATAATCCGGGCTCCCTCGAAGCGAGAATCCGGCGAACTATACGGTATCAAGCGGTTCAGGTGTAACCGATGCGGGTCAACCAGCTCGGCGCCGTCTTCTGGCAACAGCGATGCATCGTGAATGCATTAATTCGTAAGAGACTAGTAGTTCAGCTCAGCTCTAATCGGCGCATGGCAATTTCCCTTGACGGGTCTAGCGGTCTGCTTAAGCAGAAAATCGCCATGGGAGCGACTATATTATCGTGTAGTCGTGCGCGCGTTATCGTCAAGTTCTTCGCTACGCGTTGTTCAGCTTTAAATCCGCTTATATAGAACGACGTAATCTAATTTTCCCCCGTGAACTATTTTTCGTCGACAGACCGCACGTAATATCAGTATGTTTATCGTGTCCCTCTCTCGCGCGAGGTAAATGATAATTATGGCCTGGCTTATACGACGATCACCGAATGAAAATCAAAGGATTCTGCGCTTCATTGCTAAATGCACCAGAAAACAAAGTACGCGCGACATTTACGCTCGATCTACGCTCTACTGTGCGACTCTCCGCATGCCCTTCTATTCACTTCCTTTCAACCACTTTCCATTAGCGCGCGTTTCCAGTGATATCGGTCGTCCGATGCCGTTCCGGTCGGCAGAGAATTGCGTTCCCTCCTGGTATCACCTGATCCAATTCCGAACGCGTAACGCTTTTGCTTAGTTACACGCTTGCGCGCAAACCTAACTATACGCTCACACCGTAACACGGTGTGTAACACTGAAAGAGACCGAGAGTATCGTAGGCACGTGTATAGATACACAACCAGTCGCACGCGCGCGCGTGCGCGTATGCGTGTGCGTACAAGCCATTTCACGCATTTCCGCGTCACGCTGGAAAATTCACACCGCCAAAGCGAGAGGAAGGAGAAAGGAGGGAAACAGAGAGCCCGATTACATTTTCCATTAGCGGTCGCGCCGAGCTTTCTTCGGGTTCGCGTCGCATGCTGGGACCGGCACTCGTGCTGATTATCAACTCATGGGGGTTTGGGTCAGGTTGCCATTTTTTTTTCTCTCCCTTTTTCCCTATCTCCTCCACGCCTCATTTGCTATTCTCTTACGCGACAAACCTCGCGTTGGACTTTATACACCGAGCCTTTGCGTCGAGAGAGCATTACACGGTTGCGGGGGACTATATACACGGCGCGGCGCCTCGAGTCGATCGAATTGCAAAAGTTCCCATCACTCTCTCGTCCACGCTGTCCAAGTAATAACGAAATATTCGGATTAATGTCGTATCTATCCTGAATAGATATTTCGCGGATAAAACAGATGGATGGTACGTGGGAGATGATTACGATTCAAGCTTTGCGATATTTTTACAGCGTGTTCCGTATGACTGAATGAACAAATTGAATGCTGTAATAACGAATACAGGAATGAAAATATATGAAATGAGAAATGGATAATATTACTATCATTTTAACATTACTAATTTAATTGGATTATTGACTGGTATTATGAAAATGCTATTTACTTGACGCAATCATTGTTTTCAATTAGCTCTTATACCCAATTAATGTTTAATCGTGTAATAATAATCGTGGCTACTACACGTCTACATACGCACGTTGTGCATTTTAACGTTTCTATACTAATTTGAAAGCATTAAATGGCTCTCATGTAACTTCTGTTTGTACGTAACGATCTCAAGTTTTATCGGATTTCAAATAAAATAAGAGAAACGGAAAATGAAATTTAATTAATTAATGTCATCTAGAATAAATAACAACGCGCTTATCGTAACTGAGTAATTGCAACGCGGCGAGCATTACAAGTTTCGTATGAAATACTTTTCAAAACGTGTCGCCGGTGCTAATTCGATCCGCCAAGCTTCCCGCAGAAATTTATTCGCATGTTTGCAGATCGCCCAATGTATCTGCTCGGCTAATGGTTTCCTTTATACTGAAAATTTAATTAAACTCTTGCTGGTAGCTTATGAATAAAATTTTGCAGAGATCTAACACGATATTTACTGGCAGGTGCGCGCAAAAAGGTATGCAATATCGACCCGACGTGTAATTCTGCGGCTCGTATCTCTAAACCCAGACCGTGATTAATTTCGCGTTATTGCCGTTGCACAGAACCGAACGCGCAGAAATCGGGAATAACGGATTTATCGCCTCGGGGAAAGATTCCGCTGATTTTAAGTGACGCCCCGTTTCGGCGTGCGCTGGCTCTTTCGGCTGCACGCCTGGATGCATCACCGGGTGCACCGAAGCGAACGAACTCGCGGAATTTCCGTCGTGGAAGCTGCAACGGCATTAAACTCGTTCATCGAGTGGTGAGGTCGGGGATGTTAATTTCACGGTAAAAGATAACGAGAAAATTCGCCGCTAGCGATGAGAAGCAGGCGACCTCGATAGAGATTAATAACTGCAAGGCTGTCGTAAACGTGACTGGGAATGCAGATCGCGCATTAAGGTCACTAAAATGTATTTCCCTGACGATATTAAAGTCGCATTAATCAGACAAAGTCATTTATTTAATTTGAAGAGAGAAAAACGCATTATTGCATTTATCTATTACACTTGAATTATCGCAAAACATTTCAACTGTCAATCCGTCTGAACCAAATGAATAATATCGCAATCCACCATGACGTTCTATCAAGATGCAACGTTATCGAACCAGCTGGATTGTAACCGCTCGCATGTGCTCACGGATCGCTTATAATAGTAACGTCAGCGTTGAACGTTCCGTAAACGTCATATCGCGCGAGGAGTATAATTCGCGGTAGGGCGGACAGAACGAGTTTCCATCGATTTATCGCTAATCGGCTGGTGCGAGCAATTAGAGATAGAGGCGGAAGAGCAGCCGGCGGCGAGCACGGGGCGGATCGTTGATTTTAATCGGCTATTCATTCGCGGAATGCTCGTATCCCGGGGAAAACGGCCCGCTTCGGCCTTTGTGCAACGAGAACAAGCGGAGGTGAGCATCGGAGCACGTAATTTTCATAACTTCTCGCGGAGACAATAACCGCGTGCTTCTCGGGTACCACCTTGCTGCGAAGAGAGGGTAGGGCAGCTAAGTGGCTGGAACCGGCGGATCTGTTCCCTTTTGCGTCCTCCTCCCTTTTCCCCCCTCCTCCGCCCTTTCTTCCCGCTTTTCACACTGTCTGCCGCATCTTACACTCTCTTTGCGTTTTCCAATGCAACCGCTTTTCCTTCATCTCGCTTCTGCGACCCACTGGTTCTTATCCGGCCTGAGGAACGTTTTGCGAAATGGCGAACAAATCTAATTTGCGTATTTACGAGGCTCTCGAGTCCATCCATTCGAGTCACGCCGTCCGCTGCAGCGGGATATTCGCCTTATCGTCTGTTTCGAGATACGGAACTCCCTGATGCTTATCGAAGAATCGAGGACAGCTAGAGACGCGAGACAGAGGTCGTAAAAGCTTATCGACGGATATCGAAGAGTATCGAAGGGACCTATAACCGTTTACAGCGATAGATCAAGTCGCACTGACAGTTGCGAGGCATGCGAGAGACGAAGGGAATTGTACGAGTGTCTAGGAAGGACCCTCCAATTCATCACCTCGACGATCGTACACGGTTGCAGAACCATCCGTGTTTTATGTTGTTCCGGCGACGCGCATCGATGAGCATAAAGTTCCCAAAGGGGGACACGGACGGGTTTTTTGGTCTACAAGCAGTCCCGTCGAATCTTCGCGCGCCGCTATGACTTCTCCTTTATTGCACTCGCTTGAGTGATCACGAAGAAATCAAATTACTTCCGCTGTGCGCGAGTTTGCGCGCAACTATCCCGCAAATATATATTTTCAACCCCGCAGGCGTTGCGCCTGTCTGTCGACGACTAAATGTTTGTGGATGATTCATAAAGTTATCGAAAACTTTGTGCGTCATGTATACTATTGCATCGAATCAAGAGTTCACGACAGACTTTAAATAGCGACCGCAAGTAAACTTCTACAAAGCTAGTTCTGACGTATTTGCATGAAATTTCCCTCTAAAAATCATCTTATTTTGATGTAAAGAAGAATAATGCAAATATAGAAAATACCAAACAACAATACCTACTTATACTTTTAGAGTGTGACATTATTTTTGATTAATTAACATTATACATGATCAAATCAAAATATTTCAAAAATATAAAATTTATACATATATAAAATTGATGTAACTATTAATGAAAATCCAATATGTGTGCGCAATCAATTATTATAATATATGTTTAATTCATTTAGACTTTACTTAAAAAATACATTATTTAATTGTATGAATAAAATAGAATGCTAATAATTATTTATGCTTTCGAGAAAACAAAATAATAACGATTGAAAATAGTTTCTTGAACCGATCCGTTTTTTTTTTTTTTCAAATAATCATATTGCATTACGAATTGTGTATTCGTTACGTTCTACTTAAATTACAGCTAACTTATCTTGGCAGTCAATATAACATACATCTGCAGATTAGACTCGCTTTCTCCCTACATATCTATCTAATCCACATATTGCATCAGACAAACGGAAACCATCTTGGTCTCCTCGTATTAAGAACCGTGCATCATCCGTCAGCCCTCTTTCATTATATTCGCACGAGCGGCCACCGAGGGATCAAATTAGCCGCTTTTGATGTGGATCCACCGAGGTGGATGTGCAATTCGTTCGCGGGTCGAACGTGTCTTCCGATACGAAGGGTCTTGCGCGCGTACACGAAGTAGCCGCGAGGGGTTCCACACGCAAACTTCTGAAGAACGAGCGTGGGATCGAGACGGAAGGGTAGCGATGGGAGCCGGATGGGAGCTACTGGCTCTGGCCCGAAGTGCCGGAGGGCACTGCAAAGTCTCTCACGTGCGGATGGCTCCACGTGTTATGTAAATATGTTCTCGCGCTCGTGCCTCCTTAACGAATATCGCCAAAGTTTTGCGATTACGACCGGAATAAAGGTCTTCGATGTGAGACCGCTACGGGCGAACTGGCGGAAATCGTTGATTCTCCGACACGGCTCGTTGTTGCACGATCCGCATCGATGGTTTGCGGTACCGGTATTAACGTTCGATTGATCAACGCCCGGAGCCACGGATTGTTATCGCGTCTATAATATCAACCGAATCAAACGAGGTGACGATTTTCTTACAAACGCTTGCGGGTAAAAATAGATTGTAAGAAGTATCGAGTATGATAGTTAAGACACCGATATCTCCAATAACAAAAACTTTACGACGATCGTGCTATTTCAACATTTCCCTATCGATCATAATTTTGTAAAGGGCAATTACCACTTAAAGTCTTTAAAAACACGAATTCTGAAAAATTATTTTCTTAACTCTAAAAAGTAACAGAAAAACTCTAATAAAAATATTAAAACCTTGCACTCTATCTATTATGATTTTAGTTTATAAAATTATATGCACTCTTAACATTGAAACTATCATAAAAATATTTATAATAATACTTTAGTAATACATGCAGTTCTGATAGGATTTGATAGGATTTTATAATATTACACGATAGAAAAATATTCTCAGGAAATTGAGAGGAATGAGTATTTTGTTACAATATTCGTTGTAATAACATGACGTATAAATGATGAACAATGAGACAAAGAGAGTACCCGCAGGAATGAGAAGATTATACTGATTGCACTGAAAGGCAGATTTATATTATAAATGGTACTTCAAGCTTCTGCCGCATTTATACGCAAGTATATCATTGCACTAAACTACGCAATGTATATAGTATTCTTTGATCTCTTGATTTAGAAATACAGTGGCACATGCAATCTACAGATATAACTAGAATGTCTATCTCATATGAGAAAAGATATGTAATTATAAACTAAAGTTTTAATTATTTTTTAATTTTAATTTTTAGTGTGAATATAACTGTTTTTTAACTGAGACTTAATTATCTAACAATTTTTTTCATAAAGCCCTTTCTCTATAATTAAAAATTAGTAATAAAATAAAAATATTAATTAATATAAAATAATTTATATTAATAATATAAAATGAAGAAATTTGATGTTAATATAAAAAATATATTTTATTTTATCTTGTAAAAGATTAAAAAATATTTACGTAAAAATTTCCTTCATATCTATCTCTTTCTGAAATATCAAGCGTTGGCTATTAATTTCTTTTAGATTTATTTTAATTGGTAGTTTTCGGATAATTTTCTGTTTTACCGAAAATTGTGTCAACAGTCAGGCAGTTTTTTCTATCGAATGACGAGCGTTTCTAGGTCCCCTAGTTAGATTCCTAGGTAGATCCCTCGAGATCGACGACATAACGTCGACGTCGTGAAAAAGCGCCCCTGATTAATGCAAACGACGCACGCATACCCTATTCTCTTATCTCTCATACGCATACACACCCTCCGCTTTGCAAGGCGTGCGTTATCGGCGCTATCACGCGGGTACGACGCGTCGTCGGTTTTGTAGTCGCTGCTTCCGCTCGGGCGCGATGGATTGCGTGAGATTGAAGCCGATCTCGATTCTTGAATTACGTTCATGATCGGCAAACACTTTGTCTACTCGGTTGTGCACTCAACGCGGTAAATAGCACTTATCGATTAACCGCTGCTGATTAAAGTTGTTTGCTTTGTTTATCGCGGGGTTGAATTGCGATAAATCGACATGCAACAGATCTGCGAAAAAAAAATTTTGGCTGATGGGTATTCTTATTTAATTTCAGATCTTTCCCTGTATAAAAAATTGTAATAAAATTAATTGTGAGAAATGTTTTCTCTAAACATAAATTTACAGCTATTAAAGAGTAAAAATATTTAAATTTAAAGAAAAAAAGTTTACTTATAAACAGTTCACTTATAAGCAGTCATCATAAAACAAAGACTAATTGGAAGATATATCAATTAATCAATCATGTAGTACACAGTTCGCGAATTGCATTATTAAAACTTAATTCAATAATAATCAAGGATTTATATTGTATATATCAAATGCCAACGTCAATTGGCAAGAGTTAGTTATCTAATATTTACATAATATTTAATTTTTAATAAATAATTTTTTATAATTAATACACCCATATACATATATATTATACACTCTTCCTTTTCCCTTTCTCTTTCCTTCTCTCTCAAATTCTGTCCATTTTTATTACTGATTTATTGAGATTGGAAATAAATATTTTATTATCTCTGCTCGAGAAAATGTGCTAACTCCATAAAACATAGCGGTATTATAATAATTAAATTTGCATTTAACGACATGCCAGTTAATGCATCAAGAGAAGACTAGACGTATGTAGAATAATGAAGGATCTAGAATATTATCAAGAGCAAAGTTAATTTAGGGAAACGTGTCGGAAAATGGAAATTTCGTTCAGGCCTGACTGGAAGCGTTATACGGTGCGTGTTCACGTTATTTTAAGCACGTTATCATTATCCCATAAGAGTCAGCGGCAAGAATTACAGTAATTAACCCAATTAAAAAAAGGGATATACTAATCCACGTAATGAAAACTTGATAGCGCATCGCGTGGCAAAAGCTACCGTTCCCGCTGCTGTTTCCCGATGGATTACATTATAATACGTGCGCTTTGGCGTTTAATACCACGCAACGTTTACATACAAACGGCGAGCGAGCGTTGCAAAACGACGGACGGACTACCTCGTCTTCGTACGTGTTCACGTTAATTAACGTATAATTATTTGTAACACACTGTCATATCCCGCGCGCAGGCCCATTGCATCTGCATACTCGTCCAAGAGATGCGGAATAGCGACAGGCATAATTCATGAATACATCCCCCGGAGGCGCGAGTACAAAAGCGAGTAAATCGTTACGGGCTATCCTTTTTCCATGGAAATTCACGCGCGCGCGCGCGCGCGCACTCGCGCACGTGTCGGTTTACTAGGGTCGAGATGTTTTTCACGGCACAGTTTTCCGAGCTTGCCGCCGGCGCCGCCTCCCATGAATTATAAACGCCGGGGAAATGAGGAAGTTGCTTAAAAGGATTTAAATTCTGACGCACGCCGGCCGGCCGGCATCGCCTACCAAGTTTCTTCTTTCAATCTCCACGCGTCGTAAACTCCTTTCTCTCCGAGACGGAGCGATATCATTTCAACTTTTGCGCAAAATTGAAAGCGGGGCGGAACATATCGCCCGAGAATCAACGGCGCGGACGTGGCATGCACGTCGTCATTTCTTTCTCTTTCCTTCCTTCTGCAATGCATTTCATTCCGCACCTTCATAACATACGGGTTATCATACCAAACGAGTTGAAGTGAAAATAAATTGACGGAGCGCGTTCCGAGAGTTTTCATTAGATCTTTCGAAAGGAGAAATTGTTGTTTATTGACACTTGAAAGTGAATGATAATAAATGAGAAAAGAGTTGCACGTTCTAAGATAATTATCGATAAATGTTTAAGAGATTGTAAGAACACTTTACTAGATCGGGGAATTATTTTTCTTCCTTATGAATATAGCCAAATAAAATATTTCTACAACTCAAAGAAGGATTATTATCATAGCGAATAAAATTCAGCATGTTCGCCTTGGAAAACTTGAAAATCGTGCATCAAAACTCCCTGCATCGGCAATTTCTTATAACAAAAATAGAGCGAAGAGACACTACAGATTCGCAAAAGTTTGTCACGGCATTTACGATACAACGTGATCCCGAATCGACAGCGAACTCGCATTCCTTTTCGTTTCTTTGCATCCATTGTACGCTTCCCCGTTCTGAGGTAACGAAGGGGAAAAATGGGAATGTGAAGCGAAACAGAAAACAACGAAAAGTCTAACAACCACGAGAAAAAGAATTCCTAAGTAAATTACAAAGAGGAACGTATGTAGAGAGCAAGCGTAGCGGCGCGGCGCGTTGACGAGCATAAAACTTGCATTACTGTCTAACCGTTCTCGCAAAAATATCTCTGACTAGGAAATATAATTCCGTACTCCATTCAAAATTCCTCTATCCTACATTCCATTCTCCGTCGTACATGCAGCGGAAGTTAAATTTATGTCATTATCTACAAATAATACAGTAAGAAATATAAGGTTAAAGCTGCAAAATATCAAAGATATAAATGGATGTAATCGATATCGGATAAGAAAGCTTGAGACAACCTATTTAAGGAGTTACAAATATCCTGTGTATGAACTTTATTCGCAGTTTTCATTTTAATTTAATTTCCGTATTCATTTAAAGTTTTTAGAAAATCCTTTTCATCATCCTTAAAGAACGTGAATAATAATTCAATCTTCATTAAATATCGCCTTGAGTATATACGACCGTCATAATCCTTCACTGTCTTTCCTATATATATAAAAGCATTTGCTATTACATTTAATTTACTGTTAGTTCATTTTCTATGGCATTTATTTTCATTTACTTAAATTTAATTTCACGTACACACAACACATGACATTTTTTTTTCGGAAACGTGAGTTTGAAACAATCGTTGTCATCAAATCCAGTAGAGACCATAAAATTGTAACATCGTAACAGGGGACGAAAAACTGGGGGATAAGTGTCGTGACATCCCACGACATGTTACGAAACCCCGAACTTAAATCGGAGGGAGCTCTTGTTTGTTTCTTTCTCCCTCTCTTTTGTTTCTCTTTCTTTCTCTCCTTCTTCAACCCCTGTGTATCTTTCCACATCGAGTGGTTGAGCAGAAAAAAGTGGAACGTCGAAAAGAGACGGGCGCGAAGAACTGGCACCCTCGGATACACGACCGATAAAGGCGCACAATATAGCCAGTATTGGCAAATGAGGGTGTCTCGTCTTTCTGATTGCCCTTGAGACCGTTTGCACGCCTCGATGGATTGAGAAGGTATGAACAGAATGAAGATTGACCCCACGAATAAGTCGCGCATTCGCAGTGATGAAAATCAAAGACAGATGCGGCGAAAAGAATCGGACTGGCTGGAAATGTTTCCTTGAAATATATTTAACGAGCAGAAAATTTGGAAACTTTGGAAGAAGAACAGCTTTGAGAATTGAAAACGTATGTCTAAAATACAA
Source organism: Tetramorium simillimum (assembly GCA_011636635.1). NCBI lineage: Eukaryota > Metazoa > Arthropoda > Insecta > Hymenoptera > Formicidae > Tetramorium > Tetramorium simillimum. The sequence goes on along the minus strand of VBVQ01000022.1, from coordinate 93,248 downwards.
TTGCTGAATCGCGCGCGCGCGCGCGTTGAATTATGTTATTATAATAACACAATAAATCTTGTAGTTTACTCTAGAGCGGCGTAGCTTAAATGCATACCGCAGTTCCAATGACTTCATATACTAGGTCTATTCACCCAAGTTGCATCTAAATGTGCGACGATTTAACCGGTCATCGAGAAATCTTCCGACGGCAATAATGTATTCTAGCCGTTACAAAGATGGACGACTGTAATTTAAGCGAACACGCAACAGTTCGTGATATTTACAGCCGTATTAATGTCGTGCTAGCTATAAATTGTTCGGCTACTACTATACTTGCAGTAATTCAAGAAATCAAACTATTTTATTACAATATTTATCACATAATATTTAACCTCAAAGTAATTGAAATATATTTGTGAGATAAAATAGAGTACAGAAGCTTAGAAGCAATAACCAAAAATATATAAAATATTAAGAAAATAGAATAAAATGAAAGAAAATTGAAACACTATATATAATAGTAGCGCATTTAAATTATAATACAACAGTAAAAGCAACAATAAATTAAACATAGAAAATGTCACAAGTATTGACAGATTTTACTTATATATGCGCGGAAAAGTGCCATGAAACTAGGTCGTGGCCGTGATAAATCGCATCAATTTAGCACGGATCGATACACGGAGCGAGCCTTTATTAAAATCGAAATCGCAATATTTCTGCTTCAAGAAGCATATCGTGACTATCGATTTCGCGATACCGATGAAGATGATAATAATATTAGTTGATTTGTTATTAATCAATGTTGGCAATAATTTAGAACACTGTAATTTACTGGACAAATCGATAACAAACTCAACATATATTAAGTCCTCATCTTGGCAAATCACTTAACGAAATTACAAATGTAGTTTTATTATTTTTATTACATCCTCGACGTACACGATTAAAAAGTAAAAAATTATATTAATACATGATAATTTCGTTCATCTGAACGGTACTTGAAGGCTTCAGTCAGCTATAATTAAAAAACGTAATGTGATCGAGTATAAAATTTATGTTTTATTGTTAAAAAAAATATTTGTTTATTTGTCTTATTTCGTTTCAGTTTTGTCTAAAATTGTCGAATTTGCATTATTTTCTTAATTCTTGAAACCATACTTTAAGTTCCCTCATAACTTCTCCCTCTCATCGCAAATTGAGTTTTGTTTGATTTCTGGAATTCTCTTTGCGACCGATCTCTCATTTCTCGAGTCGGTGATCAAAGTCGATTGCTTGCTTCTGCTCGCTTCGAAATGAAAGAATAAGGTAACATCTCGCGCAAAAGTGGACGATCTTGGCTCTTCGCACCGTGGCATCTGTCTAATATTTCTCGCGCTCGCGACGACGACATCTCGAAAGTCAGCGGTATTATGGAACAGAAGGCAAAGAACAAAGCGAATTTCTTCCGAAAGAATGCGGTATACATATATATATGTGCACATAGTACCTTGAAAAATCGTGATACAGTCACGATAAGACAGTTTCTTATGGAAAAAAGTTATTTCCTTCCAGATTTTCTGAGAAAATCGATTTTAAAAATTAAAGAATTAATAATATTCTTTTTAATTTCGGAAAATCTTCAAAATCTTGTGAGCTAATACTTGTTAAAGAATTATGTTAAGAAAGTAAGAAGTAGTACAAAATTTTCATTAGAATTTTTTTCCGAAGTACTAAATTTCCTATTCAAATCAATACCTTTTGCCTAATTACTAGGTATTCGTGTTTGTGTAAGCTGAGAGGACCGAATAAAGGAATAAAAGTAAAAGAATGCAACGTTACTCGACATATACCGCCGCGAAACAGACGCAATGAGAACAGCAGTAAAGGCGGCGATGGCGGTGGAAGCGAAGGAGCGTGAGTTACGTATCGGAAAAGCGCAACGTGGAATTCGCTGATTTTACACACGGAGCTGGAAATATTTCCGGGAATTGTGCCGGGTAACGGCCGTGGAAAAGCCACCACTGAGGCACTACGACCAACACCGCCAGTAGCTAACACCCTCGCGAATACCGACGCGACACCTTTTCTCTACACCACTACCACTGCCGCCGCCAAAGTAATGCCGTTTCTTGCAGAATTCGGGCCATTCATGAATGCATTACCGTCTTACTTTCGCGCCATTCCTGTTTGTTCCGCCGTTTCTGTGTAGCAAGTCGTACATCGGGTTAAAAAACGCACGTGTGAAGAAAAGATTTTTATCTTTGTTAGAAGACGACAGATAAAATCCGCAGCTATTTTCTTTCAACCCGAATTAATAAAATGTAAATGATAAAATAAATTAACGATCTCTCTTGTTATTTGCCCTACATATCCCTTACCATTAGTGAATGTTTGACCTACTTGCGTCTTATTTAAATGAAAGTCTTCCTAACACACTTTGATTATAAAATTATATAATATTCATGATATTATCACATGATTGTGTTTTTGATGACTTTTTAAACTTATGTAATATTCATAATGCAATATTCATAAACCTCGAGCGTTAGCGATTGATATTCAGGATTTAACAATTTACATAGCCCACAAAAGCGAAACTCTACGACGAACCTTGATCTTATGCAAATCTTTCAACATTCTACCGCAGCAAAAGTGCCCACTATTTCAGAATAGCGGATACTCCTGCGCATCGCGCGCAAATCTGTAATAGCACACCGCGATCTTCGATGAGCAATGATACGACGGTTCCTAAACGCGATGCCGCCGAGCTTTCTTCGTACATCCGATATTTTGCGACCGCGCGGATTACGTCGACTATGCAGACTTCGATACCGGCGCGAGCTCGTATTCCGGTGGCCGGTAATACGAGAGAGATCCCGCTGTATGGCACGGATGGGGAGCATCTACGACCCGATTTAAGCTCGTTTCCAAAATACTCGGACCTTTCGGCGTAAATGGATTTAACGGAATGGAAGTTATTCGGCTACCGGGACGTTTTATCCGAAACTGTCACGGGGATAAAAGGTCCAGTCTACGTGTAGGAATATCTATACACATACATACACATTACATTGCATAGGGACAGAAATCCGCTTCACGCTTTGGCGCAACCAACATAATAGTTAATTTCAAATGTTGTCGACGCGTTCCACCGCATCGGCTTTATTGACGATTTAATTTTCGGCACCTGGCCGATATTTCTCGTCGCGTGAGCGCGATTAATTAAATTTCGAAAGCGCGTACGTTATCTCGTGAAATAAAAGATGATAATTTGCGTTTATGTGATTTTCACAGTTCGTGCCATTCTACTGCGAATTAATCAGCGTGAATTCATTTCATGTACTCTGAATACCTTGAGATTTAAACTCATAATCAGACATGATTTATTTAGCTTAAAAAGTTTTCTAAAATTATCTCTTAAAATGAATACGTTAATCAGTTAACAACGTTTCGTGTCATAAAATATCACTTGCGAAACATTTTACTTACATCATAATAATCATCTTAAAAAAAATATATGTTAAATCAATATTAAATTAAGAGTAAAATAAAATTTCGCTAATAAATAATAAATGCAACGTAATTTATTAGAACCAGTAAATTATTCAACGTATACTGAATTTCAAAGAGCAAAATTAACATTTTTTTTATTATTTATATGTGTATATGATTATTGGAAATCAATTAAGTCTACATATTATCCCAAATATACGTTAAATTTTTGAGCCTGTAAAAATTGATGGAATAGATATTACATCCAATTTCGAACGGATCGATGATGATAAACAAGTAATGTAAGTATGCAACGAGCGGCGGCAAATCGAAGATTAAAGTTTAATAAAGTGAACAGATTCCTATAGAAACGCAGACGGGAGTAAAAATAAAACGTGCTAAGCTTACTGGGCGCAGTATACGTCAGAATATGAATGACATGCGGCACGACGATTTGAAAAGCGTTACTCGGCCGAGCGACGCGGGCGAAATCAGATTTTTGTTTGTCGTTGTGTATTGTTCCGTCCGTAGTTTTCATCTCCATAAAGATTGCGTGGCGTAGTACACAGCTTTTTCAATTTTCGATAGGAATCAAATTCCTGTCACTCGCGCTCAGAGGACCATACGCCTCTGCGTGACAAAACCTTCTAAAAGGAACTGTTCGTTTATTTTTATCATCGACAGCTCGATAAGCTTCCGCGCGAACGAAACCGTCGGCGCGTTCGTAGATTGTAACTCAATTAGACCGAACTCGCATGTTACGCTATGCAAAATACAGCAGTTCGGTTAAGTAAGAAACACAATCGCTGACACGCTGCACAGCTGTACCAGAAGTTATCACGCCAGATTTCGGCCATGCACGCTATATACGCTGTAATGCTAATACTTATTTTCATGTCAAAGCATTGGGAATTTTAAAGTTATAAATAACTGAGAATTTATTAATGTGATAACTTACAAGTTAATGAAAATGAGACAATAAAAATTATATTTTATGATTTTTTTTTCCTTCAAGCTATTGTGATTTAAATCGAAGATACAAAAATTATCAACGTAATATGCAAGATATATTTTAATTAACAATAAAATATAAAATATACCGCATTGTAAGTTATCTTATATTTCCAATGAAACTTGTAGTATTTAGTAACGGCAGGTTTTTATTGTTAAGGCAGAAATGAAGAATCACAGAAATTAATTAAAATTAATTAATTCGGAGTGTTCATTATTCTCCGCGAGATTCAACGGGAATTTTGACGGGATTATTAATGATACTCGAATTCGTTGGCTTTTGATCAGTACAAATATACGCGATATGCTAAAAACTCTTGTCTGTAGTTGGATATTACTTGGTTACATCCCTACGAAGCAGGGCAATTTAATCAGCTCTCAACGTTATATCGACAAGGAACAGAATTGCGATTCTTATCGCGCGCGGCGAGCTGCTTTCCTACCGACAGATTGAAAAAGCTCCGTGGCGCTCGCTCCTATGCCTCCGTGCTTTTATATTCAGCCGTATACAACGAGGACTCCGATGAAATGCTGCTCACGGAGATTATTTTTGCTTATTACGGCACCGGCAAGAGCGAGGAGAGCTAAGGAAACTACGACGAGATTCGTTGATTCACTCACGTCACTCAGCGTTGAAAATACCGCCGCGTATATACAGGAAGTTAACTTCTGAGTGGCCAGGCCGCGCAAAATCACGTAGTTGGTCATATATGAATGAGCGGCTAGAATACCTTCGTAGAAGCGTTGCTACAAGATCTTGTAATCATAAATGAAGCGTAAAAAGATATGCTTTTCAATTCAAAAAATTCACAAAACGCTGAAAATGTCTAAAAACGCACGCGACTTGTTGGCTTTGCATTTGTAGTTTAAATTAAAGAGACGCGCCGTTTTTGGCGGAGTCAGATCGGTTTATATCAAGGTCGGGCAAGTTTTAGATTGGGTTAGAGTGAGGGTGGTGTACACTGTAAACTCAGTGAAGTGCATTCGCTCTAAAATTCCGTATTTTTCATCTCTCTCAGCGTGTTTTGAATTCAATCAGTTTTGGAGCGCTTCCGGAACAAAAAGCTATCAAATTTTTTTCTCTCAGTTTTTTTAGCGTTATTATTTTTAGTCTGCGATAGTTTTGCTAGTTTAGTAAGGTAGTACATTTTAGAAAATATTTCAGAAAATATTTTTTCCTCATATTTTAGATCTTTAAATTGTACTGAAATTGCAACTGCCTCTTTGTCAGAATTTGATTTACGATTTGTAGAAGATGTAAAAATTATTTAATGTAAGAACTCTTGAAATTTCCTGTAATTCGCAATGTGTTTCAAACGTAAAAGGCAATCCTAGAATTTTGTCGCGATAAATCTCTATAGTAAATTTGCACGGTACATCAATGTCATTTACGATGTATGCAAAGGAATATCGAACCGCACGCGACGGTTACATTTTCAGCGTGCGACAGCCGCAAAAGCCACGGTTCCTAGACGAAACTGGAAGACTGGTTGCGGACGTCGCGTGAATTAGTAACTAATGCTCACCGTTCGTGTGAAGGATTACACACCTACGAAGGACACATTGCGCGATTCCGCATGCGGCAGAGCGCGCCGTTGAAATTTATATTAATGCCCGGTGCGTCTATGTGAATTAAGCCTCGTCGACCGACCGATCCTTCGTTCAAACACACTGGCTGTTGCTTCTGACGATTTCCGTGCGCGAAGCAGAACGGAGAATACATAATGGCCCGCGTGGGAGTAAGACGCGCGGGTCAGGGGTCACGCGCCACACAATTAGGCGTGTTAGTTGAAGGTCTAATAACCGCGACCACGGAATGCAGCCTTGGCGTGTCTCTATCTCTTCTCTACCGGCGGATAAAGTATTAAAGATCTGATTAGTACAGACGTACAGGATAATTAGGAATATTTTTCATTTCAGGATTTCATGAGCCGTTGCAATTTGTGCTTGCCTAAAATTGTAGGATAGCACGGTAAGATTAATTGCGATAACTATTATTACCGACTTTTGCAGAAAACAAGATTTCAGATAATTGGCTGATGAAACAATGGAAAGACAATAACTAAATTATCTCCCGGATGTTTTAACAAAGTTCCATTGCATGCGGCGCTATTTCAATAATCCACAACGTTTATTTTCATGGTATCCTATCGATCATTCAGAATAATAATCTTCAGTAATTACACCGAACATTCGTATACTGAAATAAACAATACTGAAATACAGCAAACTTAGTAAGCGTTAACTGTGTGTCGAGTTATCAGAAAATTTTCCTCTCGTTAATATTCTCATTCGTTACGATGTTCAACCGCGGAATAACATCGAGGCATCGCGTGCTAAAAAGAACAGTGCGTTAAATGTACGAACTGCCACGTTGCTGACTATTATCCGAATTTACGACACAGTATGTACGACGTGTTATCCGCTTCCTGGGCCGAGAAGGGTTAAAGCGGCGTACTTACGTCAAAGAATTAAATGTTAATCTAGAACTAGGATTTCTCCGGTGCTACTAACAGTAATTAAGCTTTACCGTTCTACCGCACATTCACGGAGCTTTATTTCTACGAATTTTCCCTTTTACGATTTTCCGGGACGTACACAAGTACATCAACATTCCGCTTAAGTACCGGCAATTTTACCGGGTGGTCTTCTAAAACGCCGAACCGACCGTCTTCGTTCTACTTTAGTTATGCAAACAAAAACGAGTTATGGCGCTTCGACGGTAATAATCAGTAATCGAAGTAATGTAAGAAATGTTTCAAAACTTAAACGCGCTATTAACTTACATTTAATAATCAGAAAATTGCCACGATATTCAACTCCCAACAAATCACAAAAAAAATAAATTTATTTCTTGATTATCAAATAATAAATTAAAGAAATAAATTAAAAGAAAATGTTACATATAGACTGAAGAATTAGTGTTAATTCAGCAAATCTAATACTTGAGAGGTTATTTATAAACTAAGAATGCGGGAGACGCTAAAACTAAGACAAATAATTTTTAAGAAACTAAAAGAAAATTTGCTGTAAAATAAGAAACATGAAATGTAAACGAGAATTAAATTATAAGCATTAAAAGATAATACGTGCTTCAAATTAATACATTTAAATATTAAGATAAGAATATATATAAAAGATAAAAAACAATGAAATGTTATTTATGTCTGCATTTTTCTATTTAAGTTCTTAAATCTAAGTTCTAAAATGAATTTATTTCAAGACTTTAAATATTACAATTTAACTTTGGAATAATAATGAAGAAAAATGTAGGTCGACTATCTCTTCGGATACTTGTGGAACTCTGAGACATCACTCTTTTTTTACTTAAAAAATGGGAACTGTACGAATTATAAGGCTCCAATTTATAATCAGTGACTGGAATAACGTAAAATGTTACGTCAGAAGTTTTCTGACAGATTCAGTTACGTCTAGTGGATTTCTGCGGTACCCAAGATATCTAAAAGAATAAACTAAATGTGAAGAGTTAATTAAAAACTAATTCTTTTCTGTTGATGAGTCTATAACTTTGACCCTTGAAAGCAGAAGGAAATAAGTTCAAAACTATCAGTTTTATCCACCTTTTAACGTTCTAATCGGAAAACAATCTCTGCAAGTTATTAATAAAATAAATCAAACTAAAGATTCCTACATACGTATATAAATATTACAATCCGAATTGTATGTAATATTATAATTAAAATTTATATCTTTAAAAATAAAATATTTGAAATATCTCAATAAAATGTTAAAATTTATATCATTTTGAATTTTTCAGGCTTCTGTTAAGAAGATGAGTTTCGTACATCCTTCCGTCTTTCAAATATGAAACTAAAGAGACAGTCGACTGATGGCTATGTAAACAGATCGAGCTACGCCGGTGATGGTTTACAGGAGAGCAGAAAGTGAGTGACGAGCGAGTCTGTAAAGGTAGATCGATATTACATCGGCAAAGTTGGATGAAATTCGAATATAGAGATTCGATATAATGGCAGTAGCCGATCGTAAACCGTTTCCACTTCGATTTCAGTCACGCTCGCGAACTTCCCAAATCTACCAACTTACTCGCAGCGATTTCATGGTGCGAACAAGCGAAGGCGAGCCTTTAAGAGATTAAAGTGACTCGCTGGAATCAGTCCATTTAAAAGATTGAGCGTCCGAATTCGCGGCTTGGCTTTCCTATTGTACAGCGATTTCTTTGTAATAGAAATATATATATTGTGTGTGTGTGTATATATGTAAGTACTTGGTAAAACATTTTAATAATATATTCTAGAGATTTATTCGAATAGAAAAACGTCAAATTAATAATTTTCAAGTTTTTAGAAAAATTGATATTTTAAATAAATTTTATTTTCTCAATTTTAAGACTGAAATTCTTAAATTCCGAAAAAGCTGGATTAAACTGCTGTCACAATGAATCCATAAAATTTCCACACATGCCACGATAACGTGCCAAATGTACATACGCAATTTCACGGGATATTACCACGATAAAACTCACCGCATTCGCGTTTCACGCTACAATTTTATAAAAATTACGTCCCGCTCAACACTCTCTCTTCTCAATTGCGAGCTCGGCCTCTAGATCTTCCATCATTGGGATCGCGTCATATACTCCGGGAGCAAGCTCGGAGGAAAAAAATCTCATCTCGCAAGCGAGACTCCTCCGCCGCCTGCCTTGCGGAGTCCGTAGTGCCGGCCGGGTCGGAGGGATTGCAATTTACGGAACGGCACCGCCGTTAAACAGTTTTAAGCTCGATATAGATGGCGGAGGTTAAAGGGCTCGTTCGCCCGCCCGGACGGAATCTTTCGCGACGATCGAGAGACGGTGCGCTGCCGTTTCGCGGCCTAGACGGCCGTGATTTAACGTGCGGATATGCTCGACACCCGCCTAAAACGTGGCCGCCGAAGTTGTCCAACTGCTGTTGTTCCGAATGTGAGCGAGCGCGTGTTACTCGCCGCGCGATAGCTGCGGGAGAATTATTAAGGCTCGCTCGATGACGAATAGCCGTCGCGCGTTCCGCGGAAGGAATTTCACGAAACAACACCGTCGTACGGCGCGACAAATTAGCGGAGTACCGTCGTAAAATAAAATCACCGGCATGCCGACGTGAATACGCGGCCCTCGAATCGGGAAAACGACCGCAGCACTGCTCTCCCTTTATCTCCCTTTTCAGCTTTACATGGCTTGACCCGCAACTACAACTCGCGTGTTATTTTCGACCGAGCTTTTCTCCGTCTTTTTTGCACACTACAGAAGCTTATCGCCGAGAACGTTGTAGCGTATGTTTATTTGTATATCGCATTAAGCAAATCTCGTCTGATGAGTAATGTCTCGGCGCTGCAGCATTTGTGTCGGCACCGTTGCACAAATAGTTTGATTAATCTTTCATAGGAAGATAGAGAGAATATATTTATAAGATAAGAGAAAATAATTCAGAAATATTTGCAACACAAGACTATTAATAATAAACAGAAGACTGAAAATAAAATGGCTATAATATGATATTTTAATTGGAATCCGCGCGTTATAATTTCCAAAGCGAATAAAGATGCATCGAATTAACCGGCGCTTTTTATCGCGATAGCATAAATTCGTGAGTTCGCGCAGTAAAAAGCCGACATTATTCATCGAACGAGCTAATATTTTCCCACGTAATGGCCGGCATCTTTGCCTAAACATTTTTCCTCGCATCGCGGCTAGCTGGTAGCTAACTGGTATCCATAGTAGCAAAGGTAATAATCATTTCTTTAAACATTCAGCGAAACGTGTCCCTCTTCGCGTGACGCTCGTAATCGAGTTGCGTTAATGCACCATTGACTTCCGTTCGATTTCACGCCCTCCGGACGGAGCGCTGCGAATTGTCGAAGACGCAGCAGATGCGCGAATCGTCCACCGTGTACTTATCGCAAATTGCGCGAGTAGTTGGGGAAAGACGCAGACGGGATGAGAAGGGTGCGAGAACGGAAGGCGTAACATATGTCATCCGATGCATCCTCGCAGTCGCGACGACAAAGACGCGAAATATCGGAGACGCGAAATTGGGGCGCACGAATTCAATGAGGACGATCGAGCGTGAAACGAGGTAATATAGGGGGACGAGAACCTCTGTCGGCAGTTTCGGATGGCGATCTTCGATCCCGGTGACGCCCTTTAACATGACCTACGAGCCCACGGGAATAGCCGTTTGCAGTATCGCTGCGTTAATTAATTAATTAAGATCCTTATCCGCTCAGATTTCTAATTTACGGTTTTCTGAACATATATGCGTAATAATTTCATTCTTAACACTCTGATGCTGTACTGATATTTTTTCTACTTTCTTCATTATTTCTCCGTTCATATAGAAGAAAATCCATACATAAATCCTACAGAAATTTTAGCGAGGAACGATGCATGTAATATACCTGTACATATTGCAATAAAATATTTAGTTTACGATACTTGTGTTTGCTCGGAAGTAGCATAACGGAGAGACAAAAAAGAAAAGAACTTGTTTGTGCGCGCTGTTTGGTCGTATACGATATACAGTTTATAGTACAGCGACAGTGCGACAGACGACCGGTAGTGGTCTGTCAAAAAAGCTACAATGTGGACCAAGACTGTAGATTATACCGCAAGGTGATACACCGTCAGACAGACTATGCAAATGCGTTTGCAAATCTTCTTATCTTAGAGTACATTTTATACATTACATCTACCTTCTTTTAGAATTTTCTTTTCTATTTTTTCGCGGAGAATTAGATACGAAATGATAATGCAACAGTTTCTACAATTTTTGTCTCGCATTTTTTGTTATTTTCGCTACTTATTTTTCACGATATTATTCAATGTATTTTATGCAAATTAATTTTTATCTGTTTTGTTTCTTATTACGAGATTGTTTATTGAGATATGATTTCTTTTAAAATTTTCTTTTCTACTTTTTATTTGTATCAATACATACGTAATCAAATGAAAATGTATTGATATCGATAGAATATCCTGTGTAGTAAATCAAAGACGACCCACGCAAACAACCAACTCCGATCCTGCTCGCCAGCAACGGTGGACGAACTTGTAGGCAAAGGAAGACGGTAACGGACGCGTTACCGTACAATTTACGATGAGATCTCATGCGCGAGTTTGGCGTACGCTTGTATACGATATATATGTGAAATCACGCATGCATTCGTGTGTGTGTGTGTGTGTGTGAGTGTTTGCAAGCCATAAGGAGTCGGCGAAGGAGGCAGAGCGCTTGAACGGCGTTACTACGAGACAAAGCCACCGTCTCGGTATTGTCTGAACCAAACCGAGCAAATCAACCGCCAACCGTCCTCGCTTTGCCTCTCTGTACGTATCTATAACCACCTCCCTTCCGTCCTTCTCGACCAGAACACGCGGACCATCCTTCCTCAGGTACCTATCTTGGGGTGCACTACCATCGTCAAGTCATCCAATCCCTGGAAAGGACTATTGAACAAAATATGACGGAAACCGCGACAGAATGGAAGATTGAAGAATCGAGAACAACAGTAAGACGTTAATTTCATGTTCCTTAAAAATATGATTATACTCCGATTAAAAACGCGATTTCACACTTTCGGAGTGAGTCGAGGAAAAGAAACCCTCAGAGCTATAATTCTGAAAAATTTTCTTGTAATTTTAATCAAGTGTTACGTGTACATGCTACAAAGATAATATTTAATTTTTGTCACGTATACGTATACATAGGTTAATAGGTGTAATGCTAGATACGTCCTGTATGCAGATGGCCCGAGATGTCCTGCTTATGCGGGCAATCTGTCGCATTGCGCGGTGATTGGTCTGCCTTGATGTAACCTCGATCGATTAGTTAGCCATTAACGGGGCCATTAATTACCGTGACGAACTTGAGGTCGTGCGAACTTTCTCGCGACTGTACATAAATCATTGCGAATCTGACGTTAGTATGTCCATCGAAACGCGAGCAGGCGAAAATTACGTGAAGCGAGTAAGGCGCCGAAATGCAACTTACTTGCCAATGCGAAGATCTAAAATATGCGCATCGATCAATTTGAAAGAGAGATTTGAGAGAGATCAGGAGAGAGATTGCTATAGAGAAAGACAGATGTCGATGCGACATGCGTCAGGGACGTTTACGCTCCGCGTAACTCCGACTATGCGTTACGCACATTTCGCCTTGCAAGTCACGCTGTATACGCCGCTATTGCATCTACGTGTCAGGCGTTCGAGACACGTAGACACTCGGAGACGGGTTGGAGAATGTCACACTAGAGCGAACTGACTATTATTTAAAGATAATGACGTATGAATTGTGTCTGCGAGCGTCACTTGGTAGTAACGTTGCCTCCAAGTTTCAAATATTTGTATGATAAAGTTCTAAATATTTGTAATATAAAACTGTACAATCATAGACTTGATAATTATTGTGTAACTACATAAAATATTTTGTAAAACAGATCTCTATGGATGCTTTTTTCACTATACGTATGTATCTGTAAATTTGGTTATTGCTGAAAAAAAAGAACCGTGCAATGTTTGTTTCGAGAAATATATATAAAAATATATCAAAAATGTAAAATATAGAAACTCTTTTTGTCCGTCTAAATTTTCATTCTTTCTCCTCCCTCCCTTTTATCTCGTTCATTTTATATGTAGTTTAATAGCATACACAATAATTACAACTATTTCACGAACGCAGTCATAGCATAGTATGAATTACTCTCGCGTACGCCAAATATATGTCAGACTGCTTCATACGCATTTCGCGTTCGCAATCCCATTGGATAATCCAAAGTACACGCAACGGCGGTCACGTACGCGTGCGTATGTATTCAACATATGTACCCTGGCGAAAGGGTAGAGCCGAGGGGAGGCGACGTTTGCGACAAGGGATATACCGACGCCGGTTTGCGGCTGATCATGTGTGCACATGCGGATTCGCCACCGGGGGAAACAGGGTCAGCGTGTTGCGTGCGAATAACGGCTAATCGCTGTCTAATAAGTTTGCCCGCATAATCGATAACAGACGTCGGCCGCGCGGCGAGCGGCGTTATTATCCGGAGAATGTCCGGCGATTTTATCGAAAACACTTTGTGAATGAAATTTGATTAAAATCACATACACATATAAATATGTCCACAATGAAATGCAAGAGTATGTTCGATAAAAAAAATTTAGTACTTCTATGTTATCACGTTTCTTCACTTTAATGAGAAGCATAAATTCTCAGGCAATCTCGTTGTTCTTTAAAAATAACGCTTCAACGATAGTTTCTAGTGAGCAAGATGAACGAAATAATTAAGTATCGAATTTTCCAATTTTGTTTAAAACTTTCCAGTATCCATAAACTATTGCAACTTGTGAAAAAATATATCACAATTTAGAAGAACTTAGTGTAATTTATAAAACATGCAGACATAACCAATTTAATTACCTGATTTAATTACTTTAAAATGTACACTTTATGCATTAATTTGATTTATTGAAGAAATCTGAAAACATCTTTTAAATAATATTTTTCTTCACAAATTGCAACATCGTAAATTTTGTTTTCGATATTAATCGTCAATACTATATGTATGTATATTGCTTCTTTTTAAATCAGTATAATGACATTCATCTGTATTTCACTCGTTTCACGTTTCAACGAAACCCTCGTGTGGACGATGAATATAACTTTACCGCTAGGATTACTACCGGAAGTCCGTTAAGAGAAGTTTCTAAAACGCTATACTGTTGAACAAAGTACTATATTCTTAAGTGGGACCACATGTCTACCTGTTACGGATCATAATTGCGAAAGGTACCACCACGCTCGTATTATTGTCGCGGATAATAAACCGCGACGCTGTCCTCTATTGCATCGCTGCCGTGTTCTGCATACGGAATTAAGTCACAGTCTGAGAAAATAATTTCAACGAATAAGAGACGAATTATTCGAGATACCGGCGTGTTCGGTACGGTTGTCACGCTATATTAAACTACCACGAGCCATGTCCTATAATCGCCCTTATATTTAACGAGTCACGCACCAACTTGTGCATACGAACAATCTTCGACACTGTTATAGTTTAAAATAATATATGCCGTGCCGTTAGATGCAACACGCGCGTTATTTTCTTTACATCAATGATAAAAAGAGATAGCAATCGAAGTAAATTATTATTACTATTATTATCAATAATAATAGCAATATACTAAATTAAGGGAACAAAAATTCATCTAAGCTATTATTAAAGTAATATCAAGATATGTGTATTAGATAAAAATGTATACATATAAAATATCATGTTTCCAACAACTTTTAGCGAAAGAGAATTGAATATCTTTGATTGATTGGCGATTGATAACGATAATCGATATTTACGTATTCACAATTACATCAAGGCAATTATAATCGCATCAGCGTGTAAAAAATGCGCCACAAATGTACATTATTGATCTCCCGAATGCGAACTGCATGCCAATCTGCAAACGCGGCGACAATCCCTCTGCACTGGCAAAACGCCGGAGAACAGCGGCGTACTCTCCGACGATATGAGCCGATCGTGACGTAACAGCGAGACACGGGTACGGTATCAGCGATAGTAATCATCGGCGATATCGAAGCCGCGTGGCTTCAAAACCATGCCGGGTCGTGCACTCGGGATTGAGTGCAGGCACTGTTTGCGTTCCGACGTACGTACATATACGGTAATTCCGCAATAACGCTGAGTGGCACGGTACTCCCCGTACCTCCCCTCCGCTCGCCCGTCGTCGATCTCTGTTTTGCCTTACAATAACCGGCAACCTGTTACGGTTATGTAATAAAGCCGCACGTTTGTGACCTCTTATCGGGACTCCCTCCTTATTTTTCGTCCCGCATTGCATGGAAAACGTACGTACTCGTGACCGTGAGGAAAAAGGAGAAGCGAGAATTCATACCGCGCAAATTATTAATCTCCATAATTAACCGACTGAGTGGAAATCGAATAAGGGGAACGTAAACACTCGCGTGACGTATTTTAACGGTGGCGGATTAAATCTCGAAATTGTAAATAACGTTCTCTTTAATACGCTATAACGGATTAAATTCAGATCGGAGATTAATTTGCTTCTCCGCTTCGTGATCGATCATCGCGATAAATTGTACGAGTTTTCACGCATACTTCATCTACGGTATATATTATCTTATTCCGGAGTGATATCGTTCCTGAAAGCAGCTCGTCGCGTGGGCGTCAAATGGATACGCGCGTTCCCCTCCTGCTCTTTCTCTCTTTCGCGCATTACGATGAAGGTTTAGTAGACAGAGTCCGCGTCCGCCGTCCATCATATCGTTAATGCACGTCGTTTTCTCCCACCTTCTATCTCTCGTCCGCCTCGTCGATCCCTTCTCATTCCCTCTTCTGCTCCGATCCTTTCTGTCGTGAAACACGACTCTATTCGTCTTACTTTCCGCGAGTGTCCCGTTCCACCCGTTACAGTTCCTGCCGTGTCTTCGTCGCTTCTGTCACCGCCTCTCATTTTCCGCGCTCCTCCCGAGGCTTTCGCGAACGGAAAATACGTCCCCGGAGAACGTCGTTGTAGCGAGCCGACTGCATTTTCGCGTCGGTAGTTTGGAGCACTCTCGAGTGCAAGATAAGACCGGCTAATCGTCCGCCGGCATTGTATGGTTGCGCGACGCCGCAAAAGCCAGTTGTGCCCGGAATTTCCTATTAGCCTGTCCCTTACTTTTCATTTCTTCTCAAACATTTATATCAAAACTATTTCGATCGGCGTACATTTCGATACCGAAATAGTGAAAACGTTATTCTTGAGTTAATTATTTTGAGAACAGTATAATCGAGTATGAAAATTATGAACGTGAATAAAATAACTCTATATATTTAAAGTTAAGATGCATTTTAATGTTCTTCTATTAAATAAAATTTGATATTTTTACGGTATACTTTTAAAAACGGCAACAAAGATAATTCGAGAATGTAATACAAGTTTAATTTAAAGCTAATTCGAATGATTTTAATGAATCTTTTGTTTCCTTCTTTCGCAAAAAGTTAAAGCTTAATCGTGCAATTAGAATCAATTGTCCATAATTCCATGCTCGATATTACTTCCATAAGAATTGTTAACACGAACTATTAAATTGTAATTGCATTCTCAGTAAAACGAAGATATTGATCGTTGCATTCTTTTCCGAGTAACAGTTCGTGTCCGTTACTTGCCTGCCTTTTTCTAAAATTTCGTACGGCAATTACTGTTTGTATCGCGTTGCGAATAATTTATTTACTCATTAAGATGTTCTAGCGTGTTTGCGCGACTACCGGTCGGCAGAAGCTTTCTCTCATCAAGACCAGCTGCACACTCCATTTCCAACTTTCTTATTACATCATCCCGACTGCGTTGCTGTAATTAGTGGGATAAGCCAGGAGATATTCTTTCTTCAATTTTCTTCTACGCGATATGGAATAACTATAATTTAACTGCGTGCACGGTATTCGTATCTTGATATGACCGCACGCGGTCAGCGACCTTTCTCGTTAATATAACCGGTCGCTTCTGTATCTGAACTTAACCGTACGATCAATTTCAGATGTGGTCTTATCAATTACTCGGCAACGAATATCAGGTGCACTCCAATATTGACAAATCGATAAGAAATTCTTTTATCTTTTCGAGGAATCGAGAGAGACTTTTCTACGACTCTGAAGTTTATCAGTCCGACGATGGTTATCGAGGAAGCGAGCTTGACCACGTCGATTGCTAAGGTCATTGCTTGTTCTCCCCTGCTTCCGGAAGTCGCGTATACTGTAATCATCATGTTGACTTGCCTCGACACCCGGTACACTCAAAAAAGTCCGCGGCGAAGTCGGCATTTCTCATTCGCTAAACAATTATAGCAAGATTAAAATTTATATTTCAAATGATAATCTTACTGAAAAGTGAATTTAATTTTTCGTTCTACAACTGCTTCAATATTTTCCATCAGAAATCTTTCCTAATAAATTTTATTAAAGATTTTAAATTGTCACGGTTTCATTTTTCCAGAATTTTGTTTTAAATAAAATATTCATATTTCACACGTCTCATAAGAAAATTAATTGATTTTAATATAAAAAATTTTTAGAACTATATAAAAATAACTTTTATATAGTTTTATATATTCATAAAATACAAAAGTTTATTTATATTCTAAATTATATTACTAATTACAATTATCGAATATTCCATATTAAATCGTCAAAAATTTTTTTTACAGAGTATAAGATTATCGGAATGAAAAGCTGTCTAATATATTATCATTGCTATGTATAAACCGATTTGTTGCTGCTCGGCATATCTAGTTAAAAAATATGAATTTACTTCAAATATTTAATTTTCGACAATCTTGTACAAAATAGTCATGCCATAATATCCGGCTACATGGGAATATTTTACAATATTAATGATACAGTATGCACGTACCTACGTCGAACAATCATATTCATAACTTAACATAAGATATTTCGAAGAAACTAGAGAATTATACTTAAATCGCCTGCAAAGTAATAAAATAAAACATTTCACTCATACTAAACAAGAAAAGAAAAAAAAACAATAGATTAAGATACTGTAGATTTAAATTCTTTGACTACTTGTTTGTTTCCTCCAGCATATACGCGACTAAATCACGACGCAAAGTATCTTCCGGTGTCGCACGAAAAAAACCACATTATCCGCACGATAATAGCGACCGGGCTATCGTAATAGCAATTAAAAAGACCGTGACATAATAGCCGGAAAATCGAGACGGCGGGCTAATTTATTCGAAACAATAAAAATTGCACGGTGTGTCGTTCCTTCGATTTCCCGCGAACGTATCCCACGAAAACGGTCGTTGATCTTTTTTTTTTAAAACGGAACAAACTACCCCTCACCCTCGCTCACCGCCAATGGTATTTACGTTGATTAAACCGCACCGATGTTTTTTCATCGCCACCCCGCCGTTGGCCGCAGGTAAATTAAAGCGTTTTTCCGTTAGCCTCTGCCCATCGGTGCCGTAATGATGTACTCCAAGAGCGCACAAAAACAAAGAGTTACTCTCTCGCTATCAAAGATCGTGGCCGAACAGCGTTTCGTCGCGTGCGACGAAACTTCGGACTTCGTCCCGTGACGTGATTTACTTTTCGCCACTTGGCACCGGCTCTAATTGCGGGGCATTTTGCAAAATGGATTACCGACGGGAGATAATTTGTTCGTTACAAAATGTACAGCGAACGGAAATCAGAATTCAATTATGCACACCCACGCGACATAATTATATCGTTATGCTGCACAATTATACCAACGTAATTACGTTCGACGTGATTATTTCGATTTAAATTCCGTATATTTCTCTATATTTATGGGGATTATATTTACGGTGATCTATAACCCGACGTTAATTTATATTACACGTTACGCTGTGCTTATCGCATTTGGCGACATATGTACAAAATCTTTTTATCAGCTTTGTGTCATTTAGCTTCCATAAATTTATGAATTACACGCGACTCGTAACCTAAAACGTTCTCTGATAACGAATTGCCCAGATGTTCTAGAGCGTTGTTAGCAATTTTATTCCCTTCTAGTCGCATAAGGAAGCTTTGACGACAATTTCAACATTGTGTTGAGAAGGGCGGTAGCTTCCCTTGACGCGGTTCGCTGGAAGCCTCCAGGCGGTTCGTCGGAATCTAGAGAGGAAACGGAGCTTTTGTCTCCGCACGGAAAGAAAACGTTACGCGTATTTCTTTTTTTTCCCCTCGTTTTCTCTTTTTGTTTTTGAGGTCGCGCTTGCGGCGAAACGCGTCACGTAAGGCGGAACCGCAGGTCGATCAACCTTTGCGTGCTGAAATTTCTGTAACTGCGCTCGCACTTCCTTTCGATCGATGCGGTTACTCTTTGCGATGTAGCTCAAAGGCAAAAGGAAAAGACTCTTAGAATACACATTTTCTCGTCGTCAGTAAAAATGCCGTTGTTTTTTATCAATTTTCGCCGTTATAAAACGTTTTCAGGCGGCATGATATTCTTCGTGGTGAGCACCTCTGAATTCTCGGAATTTTATCGAACCTTATGTAAAGTCTGTTAATAGATATTCTTTGCGTAAACGTATAACACAGCAGTTAGTGTATCGACAGATGTCGAAACACAGAAAGATTATTTACGAGACATTTCAAAAGATTTACATAATATCCACGATCGTATCAAAAAAGATTTCTTCATTTTTAAGTAAATTCTTAACCGAAATATAAATATAAAAATTATTCACTCTATTAGAAATTAAATTCATTGCAAATATATAAAAAAGATAAATAAGTTAAAAAATAATTAATAATTTACTTCTCTCTCTCTCTCTCTCTCTCTCTCTCTCTCTCTCTCTCTCTCTCGCATTATCAAGTACATTTTATTTTTTTAATTTCACGATTTATTTCCAAGACAACTAATATAAAAAAAAAAAATAAAGCCAGGATAAATAACAGCCGATTAAATTTTTGCTTGTGTTCATTCATCAGAAGCATTCTCAAAAACCACTACATCTTTTATTTATAAGCAAAAATATCGATTATGTATTCCTTCAACAAATTTTATAAACGATATGCTAGTCGTGTAGCTTGCGAATCATCGTGGAAACCAACTACTGAGTGACCCATCGCGAGCAAACTATAACGGGACGTTTGTGTCCATGAACCATGACGAGCCTGCTAATCGCTTGCTCAGTAACGTCGCTTCTAAGGTCGGTGGAGAGACAGATGTCAGTGGACGAAGCAATTAAACGCAACTTCGCATTACGAGATAATTCCGGAGATGAGAGCAACGCTGCCCAACAATGTCGCGACCGAATATTTGAGAATTTAAGCTTTTCTGTATGTATAAATTAGTAAATTTGAATGTACATATCTTTTAAAACGACGTTACAATGGCATAATTGAGAGAGAAAAAGACAAAGAGAGAGATAGAGAGAGGAGGATAAAAGATGATTAATTAATAATGTAATTTATCATTTTATTTTATACTATTTAGTAACCGTCGTTTTTATTTCGCGTGATTTCTGCGATTTAAGAATTTTGCCTAATTATTGTAATGTAAAAAAGAAAATATTAATTGAGAAGAGAGTGACTTCAGCGTACGCTTCATATATTTTGATGAATTGCAAGCACATGTGTCCGAGTTGAAGCACTTTTTTTTTTAAATCCACTACGCGCAATAACGCAGCTTTCTAAACGTGCTGTCGCCAAAAAAAAAGGGAGACTCGTGACTAGAAACTTTATTCCAACGGAAAAAACATACGCGAAAGAGCGAGCATCAACTCACGATTCTCAACTGGCACGTACGAATTTTGATTGGCCGTTCCTGTGCTTCAACGCGGCGTGTGGACCTGCAAGAGATCGGTCGCGAGGGAACGCAATCACGGAGGTAATGAATTCTGGCAATTTCTCACAAATTCTCTACCGTCCAAAGTGGGTGGATCCCCATAGAGTCCCGTAAAAGCAGACACACTTACGACCGGCAACTTCGTGCGCTGGTATGAATCATGCGCGCGACACCCAACGGTACATTACTTCAAGCACATATAGAATATATGCATGAGAGCAAAAGTTAAAGCTCCGTAAGTGAGCTAATAAATAAATGGATTTTAAAAGAGATAAAAATAGTTAAAGCGCAAGCATTACCTACATGGAGTAGTAGCCATTAAACGCGAGCGCAGTGTCTTGGAAGTTCGAAAATAAATGTGAGTTTCCACGTAATACTGGAAAATGAGAATAAGTTGAAGCGACTAAAGCTGCTTCAAGAAAGGTTCACTTGGTGGATATTTTTCGTGAATGTACAAGGAATTAAAATAACTCATGCTTTTGTAATAAAAAATATTAATTATTAAAGAAAATAAAATTAGAATACCCTACATGTATTATTAATTAATTAATATTCAATGTTAAAATAGTTTTCCGACCAAAAAATTATTCACTAATATAAATAATGCGATAGCTATAAAATATCTCCTATAGACGAATTCAAAAGCTAACAGTTAAACTATCATAGTTTAACTGCAAAGAAAAACAAAAGCGTGCAAAATAGCGGGATCCGCGAAGGGTTAAATCGGACAAAGTTCGAGCAAGTTTGAGCGACTTATCCGAAGCTAAGAAGAAGCGAAGAAATGTCCCGCTTGGCCTGCGGCTTACGCCGTTTCGAATGAAATATGCATGTACAAGGTTAGGGACTACAATTTTCAACGGAAAATAGCCACTCCTCGCGTTCCTCCCTTCGAGGAAACTTCTTCTTTGGTCAAAGTACAAAAGAAAATGCGCCTTGGGTCTGCAGTGATCTTTCTTCCATGCTAAACATGGAAATCAGTTACCTTCTATTGTGAAAAAGCGGCACGTAATCGCGCGTCTTTAAAACATCGCTTTAAAGTTTCACTAACATTTTGAAAAAGTTATGCGAGTAAAGATCCAAAGATAACAAATTCTAAGTAAGTATTCTAAGAATAAAGAAAATAAAAAAAATATATATATATAAATAGCCCAAATTGTTCTAAAAATTTCTGTAGTAGCTATTAATATATATATATATTTCAAAAAATGATTGAAAAATTTTTTAAAAAAATCTCTGTTTTTCAAATGTATATCAAACTAAAAAATCAACTTATTAAACGGAATAAAAGGCGACTTAAAAAGAAGCAATTACAGATCCGTATAACGTATTTGTGATCGTAACAGCTTGCGCTGGACTTGGAATTTAGACGCGCGAGCGAGAGTTATTTCGGCCCAATCCGGCCTAGTGCTCGTGGGATATTCCGATATGTAAATGCCCAGAGCCATAAAAAATTCAGGGGACCGGCCGATCGTAAAAAAAAAAAAGTGCGCGCACCGGTAACCCGGGCACCGGGTAAATATATCCGCGGCCTGTATCGGATGTGTCGATATTTCAACCGTTTCGAGATTCCGTCGAGTTTCAGGCGAGCGAGTGTCGCTGTCGAGGTGTTCGCGATCGCGTCGCATTTCAATTTCGTTTCTTCACTGCGCAAAAATTCTTATTCCTTTCGGCGTAGCGCATAAAACGATTCTATCCCTCGTTCTTTCTTCCTCATTCTCTCTCTTTCTCTCTCTCTCTCTCTCCTTCTTTCTTTCTCCCTCCCCTTTTCTCGTTTTGGTATTTTTCTTCTAGAAAGGATTCAACGCTTGATTTTCGATGACAATTTCGACTCTCTCGCGAAAGAATCCGAAAAACGACGCTTCCATTACTGATGCACCAAGCATGATTGCCAGAGGAAGGAAGGAAGAGCAGTTTTGAAACGACAGACTCGATTTTCTTTTGAATCGTTTCTATCACGCTTCAAGATTTCTGTATATTTCTCCAGAGAAGGATAAACGAGCAGATAATAGAAGAGTCGTTTAATCTCAGCAACCGAAATATCCATTGCGATTTAGCGATGACTTGTACCTCGAAGAGGCACTGATAGGTTTATATACCTACCTATATTTAGGTAAGTATATAAATTGTGCCTACATATATTTAGTTATCTGAGCCAAATTATCAGAACTAATTTTTTTGCTATAGTTTTCAAAAAGTTACGAGAGACTCGATAGCTCTATATTAAGTAACTATTTAAAAAGTGAAGCAAAAAATAGCAAAAAATTAGCAAACAATTTTCATGTTTTACTGGCTACATTCTGATAATTTTGCTCAGATAGCTTAATATATATAGCTTAATATATATAGATATATGAAGCTATCTGTGCCTCTTCGACGTACAAGTCATCGCAATGGATATCTCGGTAGATAAATACTAAAAGAGCAAGATAAAGCAAGAGGACGCTCCTAGCACAATTTTTTATTTTTTTTAAATATCGTAGAAAAGTACAAATTAAATAGAAAATGAATGTACTTTGTATCACGTATTTTGGAAAATAATTCATCTTATATTTAGTGCAGACTACATCGACACACGCATGTCCTTCTCCCACGCGTTGCCCCCTTTTGTAAGGATAATTAAAAACTTTGAGAAATTGTAGACACGGTGATTACTCCTAAGAACGTGGTAATGAGTAAAATCCGATTAATTCATCATGCGTCAAAACTAAGTTTTAGAACGAAAGTTCCTAATTGTCTCGAGGAATGTTCGTTAAATTAAAGGGGCACAGTGTAGGTGGAATTACCATCTGTGTTTTAATGTTTCTCTTCTCGCTTTACTTTCACGTAATTGATTAAATTTTATCCCGGCATACTTAACGATCGACGTGCCGATAATGTAAAATAAGAATATGCAAAAACACCATCACACTATCCCTGTCTATTATGTAAAATAATTAAAAAAAAGAGAGGGAAGTTTCATGCTACATATTTCCCTCGATTTAACATACTTCGTCACGCAGAAATTTTGGCTCGGCATCGAAATTTAATATTAATGTATCCGAAAAAATTCAAACTCTAATATAGGAGTAAATTAGATTTTTAGACCTTCGATTTAGATTGACTGTAAAGATGGCAATATTAATTGTAAGCTTTATAATAATCTCAAATTTTGTCAAAATAAATAAGCAGAAAGTAAAAAATTAATTCTCATTGTATGTAAAAATCTGTCGCATTAACAACGACTCAATAATAAGCCTTGATAAAAATACGCATAAAAAGATAGCAAAAAATGATGCAATCTAGATGTTTTGTAGGCTATTATAGATTTCAGAGAACGATAGCGAGTTCATTATGAGACAAACGGTGACTTGGAAGCATCGAAAATGAGGCGCGGATAAAAATCACGTACTCTCTGTTCGCGACGTACTGACCGCGGTATTAATAAATAAAATGCCAGTGCTCTTTTTTATGGACTGACGCACACGTGGAGTCATAATGAATCTCATTTATTCTACGAATAAAGAACGCAGGACCCTGGACGTGGTGATCGATGACCCTGCTACGTACGCAGTAACCGTAGTACTTACTAACTGCCCTTCCGCGTAATTTAAGCTCGCCATTCGTAACTCTTTATAGCCCGATAGGATTAAAGCATAATGAAGCGACTGCAAAAATTGCTTATTATGATTAACATTTTTAGTGATCTGATCATTCTTAATATGACCTTTTGTCAATCCTCTTTGTAATACTTGTTTTATATCTAAAATCTAGAATGCATTATTCACAGAATGTATTCCAGTAAATAAGCCAGCAAAACATATTTTAATTTATTTATATAAATATCTGTTCATGAATAAATATCTTATTCATGATAATGAAAATAACCGACATGATTATATAAAATAAATTTTACTTAATTTAATCATGTTTACGACAAATAATACATTAATGTTGCAGGACTTTCACTTTTTCTTTTTTCTCAATGGTTTTCGTTGATAGATTTAAAATAAAAGTTTTCCTTTAACAAAAATATCAAAATGTTTTAAGAGTAAAATATTTAAACAAAAGGCTTTTAACGCAATACTTAAAAGAAAATATTTAAAGTTACAGCCGTTAAACTATCAAACATCCAAACAAACTGAAAAAAGTTATATTGTATACTGTACGTTAAAAATTTTTGTAATAACGCGTAGATCTGCTTTCGCAGTTTATTACGCCTTAATAGCGCAGGCCAAAGTAAAAGTCTGCGTGAGCAATTTTCCTCTTGACGTTTGCTGAAGTACTCGAGCGTTCCAACGAGGAAATCTCAAGACGCCGGAATCGCGCGGTTACAAATGCTTCTCTCAGAATTTTATAAAGGATACCGCCGTCTCGTTATACGGGGTACCGCGGCATAGTTCAGGAGCACCTTGTATATTTGATACGTTGATGCACTCGCTATATCCGCAAATTCTTTCGTAAAAGGCACCGCCAAATGCGTGTTGCATTTTTCAAGACCGGACGATCCGTTATATTATTACGTGACTCAACTATGAACAATGCAGAACCGGGAATCAAGGTTGTGCCCATAGACCGATGTTGCATAATTCAAGAAAAAACATAATATAGTACAACTTAATATGGCGATCACTAACGAATTTACATACAGGCCCCACAGTCTAGACTTGATTTATGTTATGTGTAAATTATGTATAAAAAGGAGCAAATTTTATAAAAAAAAGAGAGAAAGAATTTATAGATGTCATCTTCAACAAACACACTTTTTCATTAAAACTTTAAATTTGAAATATTTTCAATTATTTTCATTTAGTTATATCAAATTGATATAATATATTATTTGCATATATGTTTCTATTATATTAATATTCATAATCAATTTTTAACTCGCAATATTATTGCCAATTTTTTGCTGATTTATATTAGTGGGGTATCAAATCAAAACTCGTTTATTCCACTTTTACTATTTTATAGGAAATTAAAAGAAAACATATTTTTTATTTGGTTTCGCAACTCCAAAAGTTTTACCGATCCTTTTAATGGAAGTGCAAAATACTCAGATTATTAAATAAAACACCTAAAAACTTTTGGAGTTGCGAAACCAAATAAAAAAATATATTTTCCTTTAATTTCCCACGAAATAGCAAAAGCGGAATAAACGAGTTTTGATACCCCACATTTTTTCGTTTATAGAGAGAGAATAAAAATCATAATATTATCGATATATTATTAACTACTTATAGTACATTATAGAAGTGGATAAATTTCCAATACTTCTTTTGTAACTGATATTTTTATATTAGTCACAATGTAAACTCGATAGTTTCTATTCTATCTAAGCAACGTCAATATTACTGATAAAGCGAACAAAGTGGTTACTTGCATTGCATAAGTTTGTATCAGATATAATAGCTCTTTGACAGGAGTTCGGGAGACTCATTGTCGCAGCAATATCGCGCTTTGTATTGAGGCAGTTATCGAAGTTACCCGTGACGCTAATTTGATAAATACTCGCCGCTTATTAGAAACGAGGTTACGGGATGACGGGCTGAAGTTCAGTCTAGCGGCATAATACGGTACTTCATTACTCCGCGATCGCGCCAACTCACGTTGACTACGCGGGAAACGCAGTCGACACCATTATAACCCCGTAACGATGCCGTAACGTAAAATCTAAACGTTATAGGCAGCTAACGCCCGAGTCATCCTAACACATATCGCCACGGACAATTCAAAGTACGACGATGTAGGCACAGCGGTGCGAAATCGCGATCGTCAGTCAACTGATTGCGCTTAGAAACGAGAAACGTAATAGATAACTACACGTTAACGATACGCTAATGATCGACTTCCGTTTTCTGTACTATAACGATATGTTAGCAATATCGAACAATGTTATAACAACTTCTAAGGTTTAACATAACGTTATTTTCTATTCAATTTCTTAACTTTCTTTTCATGAGCGTAGATATTAGAAAACAATTAATAAAAAGAATCTAAATTACAAAGGGCTATGAGCCAATACTGGATGTTCGTGTACAGAGTTTTATTAAATTAATATAAATTACAAACGTTTCGGTCTACAAATTGGACTGTCTTCAGTGTAAAGAGCGTTTTTAGTCAAACTAAGTTCTTTACACTGAAGATGGTTCAATTTGTAGAACGAAACGTTTGTAACTTATATTAATTTAATAAAACTCTGTACACGAACATCCAGTAGTATTGGCTCCTAGCTCTTTATAATTTAGTTATTTGTTAATAATTGAGCCTTTATATTTATAGATAATAAAAAAAAATTATGTATAATTGTGGAGTAATAATTATATCATTATAGAGAATAATAACTGCTTCATTCCAGATCACGTCTATATATGCATAACCCGTCTTTCATTCATTAAGTAAATCGGTTGGAAACTTTTGGCCATTGCATACATACGACCGTGGCACGATTAACGTATATTTCGATCACGCATATCGACGCGCGACGATAATCGGCCGTCTGCAAATGCAATTTGCAGTCGTAAGAGCAGCGCGTTCGAAATGCACGAAGGTTGCATTATTAGGTCAGCAGTTATCTGGACGTAATATGTGCGGTAATCGGACGCTAACTTCTCCGTCAGTACACACGTATGACACGACTGACGATTGGCGTTTAAATCCTCGACGAAATGTCGATATTTGGAGCGAGATTTAAGCGCTGCGTTGCAGACCAACTTCCTACACCTCGCTTATCTAACTGGATGGAATTCAAATCGGCGTTAAAATTTTAATGAAGATAAACGATGCCTAAAACGTCAAATGGCTCAAAAAACTTCAGATGCGGTTTTCAGATTGAAAAACAATTAACAACATAAAAAAACGTGATTTGTTAAGAAATACAAGAGCAGATCACTTAACTGTGTACATCGCCTGTCGAGTGCATTAATGATGGTCAACACGCATGAGTGCGTCAACATCGAACGTACCACTCCGATTCAGATGTAATCGACCGTTTGTCAAACAATTTCTGTCCGCTGTCAATCGGACTCGTTTGATCGCGTGTACGCTTTGGCGTGAAACAATCGATTTGAACGATTGCTCGGTCGATTGAATGGCGTCGATACGTGCGATGTAACAATTGTGGAAAACAGCGAAGATAATGAATAATCTCGTTTGCATTTTTATGCATGCTTCCACATTTCACTTTTACCGGATGATATAATACCTATGTAATATTATTTTAGTTTGCTTTGTTGAGTTTTCGAATTAATGCAAATGTGACATAATTAAAAACTTATGGTAATAAAAAAGTATTAAAAAGAATTGAAACTCTCTAGATATTAAGAACAATAACCAATTATTTCATGTATAAATATATACAGTGTAACAAAAATTGTATGCTGTCGAGCTTTTATGAAAAGCTCAATGTATACAATATTGAGTGATGTTAAGAGCTCTATTTTTGTCTCAATAATCTAAATATTTTTAAAATTCTGTGTCCTATTGATACGTTACATAGGTGTTATGATATAGATATACTATATAGATAGAAATTTTATAGATAAAATATTCATAAAAGTTTATATAATATTCAATATAAAAATATCGATAAAAAATTCGATAAAGTTCAATAAATGTCAACGATACTATAAAATAAAAATCTACCATTGTTAATTGAATAATTTGTTTCAATATTATAAAAGGTACATACATTCGTGTAATAACATATGTCCTTACCAGAAACCTCATAAAACAAAAATTTTAGTAACAATCATTTATATTTAAATGTTAAATCAATGAATTTAAATCTAAAATTAAATTATTGTAATAAAAAAGGTATGTGAATGAAAAGTTTAATTTAATAAAAAAAAACCTAATTCTAGTAGAACGGTGTTTCGAATATATGTCGATTTTTGTATTTGTCATTTATTTTAGTTGTATTCAGTAGCTTCTTTTTCATAATGCATTCTTATGTATACTTTGGACAAAATTCGATTTAAGCGG
Organism: Tetramorium simillimum; assembly: GCA_011636635.1. Taxonomy (NCBI): domain Eukaryota; kingdom Metazoa; phylum Arthropoda; class Insecta; order Hymenoptera; family Formicidae; genus Tetramorium; species Tetramorium simillimum. The sequence continues at coordinate 64,468 of VBVQ01000022.1, read as the reverse complement.
TTCTAAGTTCCAACTAAAGCAAGAGATAATTAAATTACAGTCGCATTAGAAAGGTGTGAGTACTGATCGGTTAAGAAGCGCACTAGCGGCATTCGTGTTCATTAATATTCGGTTCGTGTTCCCGAAACTTTTCGGGTACGACGCGGGTGTCCGGCCGGAAATTGAGTACCTGCACGTAATCCGCTATTAATATCGAGCTTTAAACTTGTTTCCTCGTCGTGGGGGGGAAGCTCCTACGGCGACACGCCGGTTTCCAGTAGATTATGAGAGCAGAGTGACGGGCGCGGGTACGATTAATGCACTCACTGCTGTCCCGGACGGGAAGAAATCCGGTGCGTCGCAAGGGTAAGGCGCACCTGCGGCGGCCTGTGCACCTGCTCGCGCAGTTGCACGAACTTTCGAACCGACGACCGGTGATTAATGATTTCCACCGAGTGGAGTCTCCGCTTTTCCCCTCCCCGCTGAAATCGCGCGACGAATTCGGTTCAGACTGAGTTTCGTCGGATTAAAAGTTTTACGAACTCGGTACAGAATGCTGCTTTAGTATCTTACCGGGATTGAATGGTGTTGTGCTATCGCATTTCAGCAAACGCGAGAACTTTTAACTCTCGGATGTTTCCATAAACATAAAATTCGATCGATTAATAACTGGTGCAAAATTTCAAAAACAGAATGGGAATTAGGAGCGTAAATATTTTGTTTTATCGAAGATATCATAATTCGAATGCGATTAATTTTGCATTTTCAAATGAATAAAATCGCTTTTATTAATAAAAAACAACATTTATGTACATAAGTGTATGTATAGTTTTCATAATATATAATTCAAGCAAATGCTGTGCAAATAATGCTTACAACGATTGTGCTTTCTTTTATTTTTACAACCACTTTAAAACCATTACCCTCAAAGAGAGAAGCTGAGATTCATTTATATTTTCTTTGCATTAAAGTACTACATTACTGTACAATAAAGCCAGTCTCTTGTAATAAAACTCCATTCATATCGAGGTCAATTATGCCTTCTATCTCTTGTTTATCTTCAAAATATTTTCTTTGGGAAGAATTAAAATTTAATCTCAGACGTTGCGTACCTAAAATAATACTAATGATGAAGTAAAAAAAATTCACCTACTTTCTTCATTTTACTCACTTGTTTATACGCTCAATATAAGGAAAAACTCATTTATTCTACTTGTATGGTACACCTGAAGAACAAATGTAATTTCACAATCTGTCGTACAGAGACGTCGTAAAGTACACGAAATCAAAGTAAATGAGGTTTTTATCATAACAGGAAAATTTGTTTGCGTTGTACGACAAATACTAGATGCGTTTACAATGCGATCCATTGTTTTGAACGCTGTTCTCGTGCAGATGCAAAAAATTGTTAATTTATCGCCATCCAGCGTCGGTCTCAATGAGTCAAGGTACTCGGACGTAGCGAATTCCTCGCAAAAAGCGATCGGTAATTTATCGCGATCGGCCGGTACCAGGCACCGAGATGACTTAAAGTATTTCGTTTTAGTTAGTTGCTACGCTTGCGAGTCTCTGGCACAGCGAGGAATCCCCACAAGAAAAGCCGTCGTGCCCTCTTGAGCGAATGGCGAGGAACGAGAAATATTTCTTATCAAGATAAAACACTGTACATTGACTTCTGTTTTATATAATAATAATAATTTTTAATAGCAAATTCCAAATATTTTAATAATACCAAACATAAATTTAGCTGTATTACTAATACTCAATATTACTAATATTGTTTCAGACTTTAGCAGGTTTTCAATGATCAGTAACGTATTTGCATATCGGAAATCAATATCATTATAATCAAATATACAAGATTTCTCAAGATTTATCATGTATGTTTTTAGTAAATTAAAATCGTGCGCAGAAAATAAAATACAACGATTTATCGCACCTGTCGCCGAAAGAACCAGTATAACAAACATATAGGTTGTTTCCGGAAGATGTAAAACTACCTGGGAAATTTCGGTAGATGTCTAGGAAGATTTAACGGCGTTCGCGGACGCAAGCTGCTCGGCTTGCATCACGTAGCGAGAAAAGTGAAAGAAACAGAACATTCCGCGACAAAAACTACCAGCGGGACGTAGCTAGCTTGCGCCGTACATTGCGAGTTTTGAAGCGTCCCATGAATTATGAAGCGGGGACAGAGGAGCGGAAAGGACTTACGAAGTGTTTAAACTTTAAACGGCCGGAAACCATTTTAGGAGTTCAGGCTGCATAGCCTGCGCCTCTGCTCGCGAATATACATGTATATACGAACCTTTTTTTGCGTATATCACAGACGGAAGCTTTACTGTCCTGTCGAGATCTCGTTTGGCCAGTGCACTTCAAGTTGGGCGTAGTTTGTTTAGTGCGGGCAACACGCGGCTCGTTGTATTTTTGAGAAGACTTACCTGAAAACAAAAAGAGAAATTGGTTATTATGATGGACAGGGATGAAGGAGGCTCATCGAATTTTTAAGCGGCACGCAAGTTGGTCGGCTAACCCGTCGCGTGAGCGCGCGTGATGCTATTATCGAGCGTGTAACTTCAAGGACCACGGCAACGTTATAGTCCTACTGGAAATCGCCGGGATATTTATAATTTGCCGCTAATCCTATTGTCGTGACGCTTTTATTACTTGATTTACGTACGACAGAACGGGTCGTTTTAACGGCCCGCTGCAACGCGAACGCAACGACTCTAATTTATTTGGCGTTAGAGGGTCGTTTGCTTAACGAGTTGTACCACGTACTGCTTTAATAACATTTGCTCCAGTATAACTCGTTCTTTTCGCAAACGAGTTTTAGTAATCCGATCGATTCACTATTCTTATCCATAAGCAAGTACAGTTAGTCCTACTTTAGAATATATTTTTAGGTCAGAATGTCTATAAGGAAATAACAGTCTCAAAGACTGTATTTCTACAAAATTTATATTTTGCTCATAATCAATCCTTCAATATTGGTTTTTATCGCGGAAAGTATAAATCTATATATGACTAAGTATTTATTTATACAAACATATTTTGTAATTTTATAGACTATGTACTAACATAGTCTATATTTTTAATACAGTAATTTTGATAGCTTAAGTCAATTTCGTATAGTATAGATAACATCTCATTAAGCTGCTCTCTGACTAAGTACCTAGCGAAGTTGATCCAAAGTATCTGGTTCCCGTTATCGCGTGTTCGCAGTATCGGCATAAATATTTTATCAGGATACCCTCATAATTACCATCTCTATTAAAAGCGACTTTTCACCCGATAACTTGACCGAAAGAAAAAATCTGCGAACGACTTGCCGTCGTGAAAGGCCGCCGTGGAAGTTCACGGGGAGCTAGAGAAAGACAGGGCAACCTCCGTGCAAAAACTTTTTTGCGCAAATTCAACTCGGAGGAAGAAGCTTTCAGGATATCGAAAAACTTTGACCAACACCGCCCGTGTTTCCGCGAGGATGATTAATTGCACTCTGATTCGACGACGAGAATGCCTACCCGTTTCGTGAAAGAAGACTGCCACTGCCTATCGACAGACGCCCTCGTCGGTCTGTCGATGAAGATTTTATCCCTGTCAGCGTGCGCCTATTTTTTAATCATTTTTTTGCGAACTCTTCAGAGTTATTTCATTTATCCTTACACATCATTTAAATTGGAGTTCTCACGATTTTTTTCTTTAATATTACGACAAGATAATAAATTTTATTAAATAATAAATTTATTCCAGTATTTATGACAAAGTAATGTTTCTGTACAATTTAAAAATTAAATATTTATAAGTGCGAAAATTTTCTCTGCAAAATAATGGTGTTTTTTTCTAATAAATTCTCATAAAGTAAAAAATAATTCGATATTTAAATCTCTCTAATATTTTTAAATCGCTAATATTTCTCAATATTTTTAACATAGATATGTATATTTAAAAACATTATACTCGAAAATGTAGAAAGAAATATTGTACATAAATAATATCAATATTTCTCTCTGATATTCACAAGAGTTATATGTTCTAAAGTTACCATTTTTTATTTCAATGTAAAACTTTATCATCGACATATTTTATTCCCGAGTGTTTCGACATATTTATGCGTAAAATATTGAGTCTTACTTTGTCAACGACATTACATCATTTTATTCCTAGAATGCGCAGGAATAACCGGATCTCTACAATTATTCATTCTACCGCGTTGTGTCGCACGATGAATCACTGAAGATCGCAGAGATCTGGAGAAAAAGAGAGAGTGAGGAGCGGAAGACAAGGTAAGAAAATCGAGCCAAGTGGATGCACTTCCTCTGCGGTCAGACTGAACGGGGCCAACAACGGCAGAATAGACGAAGAGGCTGAATAAGAAGAAGACCCTCGGGACGCGCAAATGAGCAGTCGACTTTAATAAGCGTCGGTGGAAGAGGCGGAAGCGGTAGAAAGGCGAGATGGACTGATAAGATCTGCCAACCGAAAGACTATGGGCGAGTATTAATATTCACTGTGACTCCATCGAGAGTCGTGTATGCGACTTAGAGCGCCGCTGCTCCACTTTCAGCGGCCTTTCCGCATGGATAACATCGACAAACGTACTCGAAAAGAACGGCGTACAACTTGAAACTTTGCCGAGAGCTGCACGAGAGGATCTTAAACGTGTGCCGGATCTCGAGAAAAACCGGCGAGAGAATAAAAACCGCGGAAGCCGCTCAGTAAGGAGCAAGACGCTTCTTCTTCTTCTTCTTCCTCGTCTTCGCGAATCTAATCGCGCGTTTCTGCTAATAGAGAGCAATTCGAGTTGACGACGGCGAATTAAATAATTACGCTCACTGAGGGAAGAAAGTAAGAAGAAACGTATCTCTCTTGTATCGGAGACGACTGTTCGATATGACTTCGCGGTAACGACATAAATTCTACAAAAATTGATTCCGTTAAATCTCGCAAAAATATAAGAAGAACTGTGTAGTTACGGAAGAAGATAAATTCGAAGACAACACGAATACAAGTCTCCTCTTAACGGCATTTCAGTGAATCAATCATTTTGTGTTTGTAGCAAAATCAATTTTCTAACTATGGCTGTGTACGAAAGATGCTGTCATCATTCACGATTCGCTTCTTAACAATTTAATTTAAAATAGTTGTTCTTTCAGAAATTTTTAAGATATCAATATATTAAAAATTCATAAAATTTAAAAAATAATTTTAAGTAAAAGGTCAGTCTCTTGTATCTGTAAATGTAATTGAGAGTTGTCTACCATGTAACCTCACGCGAGCAAGCGAGTGAAGCACGAGAGAAATGCGATTGTCCAGTCAGGTATCCTCGGTATAATTAGATCAAATACCTTTTAATTAGCGGCTTTGTACCATATCGGTTGGATTAGTTGTCAATGCTGAGCATTGCGAGGATATCGAGAGCTTCCATCTGTACTCAGAAGCTTTACCGTTTAAATGCCATTACGGGAATTGTAGATTGGCATCAGATGTTACATAGCAGACATGGATATGGGAGAGAGATATATGTATAATACTGCGAAGTAATTATTGACAAATCGTGTAACCGGAGCCAGATACTAGCTTTAGGTTAATCCTAAGTGGATTAGTGGAAGATATGAAATATAACACATATAGAGAACATCGAATCCTTTGAAGAATAATTGTAAATGCCTATTTTAATAAACGATTTATTATCGACTATTCTTATAATTTGATAATATCGTTAATAATCAAATTATATCAAATTTGATAATGTGGCAGTGTCACACTTGCATTTAGTTAAATAATATAAATAACATGAAATTGATTGCATTAAATAATTTAGAACAATAGTGGAATCCGTAGCTTAATACCTTAATTTGTAATATAAAATATCAGAAAGAAGCTGTAGTTATAACTATTGCAAGCAATCAGATCGAAAATTTTATTTATATTTATCTTATACAAATATCAATTTGCGAATATCTATATATTGACATTTCCATCAGGCAGAGATATTAAATTAATCAAGGAATCTGTTTAAAAAATGAAGATAAATCGATAATAACGTTGCAGTCTTATGACAACGATGTTTGAAGACAAATTGGATAAACCGAGTAACAGGTGGCGTATCTGCCACCTGTCAGCATCTTATCATTCCGCTCAGCTGAAGGATCTTGCGACATAACGACGTTCTTTACAGTCAACAAACTCATTGCGAATGATCCCATTTATAAAATTATTATGTTCGTTGATTAACTATTGCAGCAAACATATGTAGATCTATGCCATATTTTGCAACATCTACTTATTTGCATCTATAATAGTTCCCTTAATAACCTCAGATAACATTCCATTATTCGAAACAATTAAATCGTTTAGTATTAGACCACAATGATTTTCCATTAAATAGATTCATTGCGCATAATATAATATCGTATCGATTGTTTGTAATGAATACAATTTTCGATATCCGACCTGTTTGAAATCATTATAGCATTAGCAAATACGATTCAAAGTAAATATAAACGCATATTGAATCACACTATGGATGATAATAAATCAAGTTTGGATAATTTGCTGAAAATATAATTATGGTCGTATTTTTGTTTCATACTTAGTCTTTGTAACAATTACTTAAATAGTCTTCATAAAACTACTTTGGCTTATGATATGATGGTATATGATGTTACAACATCAAAAATAAAGTAAGAAAGTAAGAAATGTTCGAGTTTTACAGCAGTCGTATCTGCATTTCCGTTTTCACATATTTAGCATGATCATTATGCCACTTTCCGTTTCAATAATATACTTTCTAGAAGGTAGTCACACAGTGATCCAATGCTAACCTAATGTAAAAAAACGTGTAGCGTCACTGAATGTAGACAATCGCGTTTTTATTGCATTTTCACTCGTTCCGCAAGTGACTCACTGCTTCCGGTATATAAGCAGTCATGACTAAAATGAGCACCGTTCGCACACGCGTGTATATGCGCATAAATCCTGGCGTTTTATTTGCGTCGGATAGTACATTTATATTTTTGTTATATTCAACGACACAGTCACGTTAATAGACGGTAAAAATTCCGCTCACGTTGTAGTAGACTATAACATATACAGTATTTACATAATGTAACATATATCGCGTGAAAAAATAAGTAACAGAAAAGAGTTCATTCTGATCATTATAACTTTAAAAAAAATTCACATTTAAAAAAATTATGCTTATAAATTTAGATTTGCCAAATAGATGAAAAGATTCAATACCTATCAACAACAAATATAACGGTTTCCTCAAATTTGTATTACTTAAATGAGATACAATTATTACTTTCAGTGGATATCGTCTACTGTACATATTCACTTGACTAGGTTAACTGATCTATAAACCGTTAGCATATAGAGCGGAGATTTGCGGTAACAAATAGCGCAGAGCACGCGCGCGCGCACGGATGAGGCGGCGCATTAACGTACAGTTGCCTTAATTGCAGCCTCCCCGTGCATAACCACTTTCCTGTAACGAGTCGTAATTTATCCGGAACAGTTACTTCCAGTGAAAACAGTTATCTCCTGAGATGAAAACGCGCCGCTCGCGCGAATTGACTAAAGATCGCGCCCGAGATTCTCTGGATGCTGTGGAAATCGGTAAGCCTACGGCCAACGGCCGTTCACTCGCCATCGACCGCGTTGCCGCATTGCGAAATATTGCTTTCGCCACTAAATTATTCCCGTTATCCACGTATCGCGCGACGAGTCCGACAAGCGAAGGATCGGAGAACGCTGGCGGTCGGAAAGAGATTCAGAGTCGAAAGCACGCATGATGGATCATTAAAAATGCAAAAAGGAACAGACAGACGAAACGCGAGACTATTCGCGAGGGTCATGCACGACAGGATTTGGCGTTGACACACGGAATGGCAAAGTTACTTCACGTTATAAATATTTATGCGCGGCATGCACCAACTGCGAGACAGAGAGAGAGACAGAGAGAGCGGAGAAAGAGAGAGGAAGGGAAGAAATACATCGTACACATTCGATGTGTTGTTGGAACGTTATTGTTACGTGTTGCATTCTCTGCCGCAACTGCGTCAATGCATTCCCTGCAACGATTTTTCGGCAGCGTTTATTTTAGCTTCACCATATGTAAATCTCGTAGCGCTACCGGCAGAATTACTGGTCCGCAGCTACACCGTGCGCATTAACGGTCAATTATATCGAAACTGCGATATGTGAATTTTCCTAATGTCAGTACGATGCTTAAAGTGCACGCGAGTGCATGCGCACTCAAGCACGTCTTTATGCACAACTATAACGAGACGCCTATCGTAGATCTCCTTGACATCGTTTCGACATGATTTCTTGTACAGTTCACAATTTCGCGATTATTAGATACGATATGTTGAACTACAAGAAAGCCGTTCAAACCACAGGATATTTTTCTAAAATAACTTTATTTCATATGTATTCAATGTGAATTCTAGAGCAACTTTTATTTAAAAAAATTTTTTTGGAGCCATTATTTAAGTTATTTTGTAGAAATTAATTATTAAAATTATTTTTATTTGTTCAAAAATAATTTTATTAAAGAATTAATAAACATATGAGACAAAAAATTTGCTGGCTAAATAATTAAAAATATTTTATGCAATATAATATCGTATTAATTTTACCTAATTCCTCGAATGCCATACATTAAAAAAATTTACGAGGTGAAATCAAGCATCACAAAATCTTGTGTTGCGAATTTAGGCTATCTTATTCCTTTTTCCTGCTTTCCAATCGCAGAGCCATTTTTCACGAGCCACATTTTACACGCAATGCCGCAACGAGTAATAAAAATCATAGAGGCGTACTTAAAATCGTTGTTATGACCGTGGCGGCTCTTTTCTTTGCCAATATAGCCTACGGTCTAATAATTGCACGGCAATACCGTGAATTCAAACCATTGATTTCTACTCCGAGTTCACGCTCAGAGTTTGACCTACTTGAAAAGAAAAATTTTGAATCTTGTAAAAATTCCATTACTTATAGAACCAGATTGATGTATTGGAATGCTTTATCATAATAGACAGGCTTCTACAGCGACATTATGCCCATTCCAAGAAATTTTCTTTAAAAGATTATCCTAACCATTGTTTATCTCAATTTCTCTTGTAGAGAGTTTGTTTTCAAGACCCTAAAATTTCTTTGCTGATAATACTTGACACTTGTACGATCCCAAAACGATAGTCATTCCGACAGAATCATCGCGATATGAACCATTTCTATCCAGCGTTTTTGTACCTTCTCTGTGAGGGTGTCTCGAAATCGTGAAGTAAAGAGAATTTAGGACGGCCATCGAGGCGATGGCAGCAAAGTTGAGCTTTTACGTTCCTTTTGCTTCCGAACGGCTTATACTTTAGCCAACGTAAATCGTGATGTAAGCTAACGATGAATTGCGAGTCGACACTCGACAGTATCCTGTCTTCGTGTTCACGCACGAACGGCATATAACGGTTCTATCAATTCGCACGCGATTTCTAGAACTGTCCGTCTCTTCCCTTTAGAAGATGTCGTCCGTTTGCAGCATGAACTCGCACGAATAGACAAGGCTTGTTAAGTGAAATAGCTGATTGCTTTCAACGTACAGCATTAGCTTGAAACCGTCTCTGCAAGACGACCTTTCCTTTCTGAAGAATTCCTCTTTGAAATGCATCTGTAATTAACTATAGAAAGAATTCGAATTTCACAATGATGTCTTAAAATGTAAGACATTCCAACCAGTTGTATAATCTCTCAGTAACACTTTGTCGTGTAATGTCTATTATCCTCGAGATTACTAAACAATGAAAATGGAGCACCACGTTTCCTCATTGATGGAATGTACCTATACGAAGCGATGAAACTTTACAACTACAATTTTCATATTATATAAAAAATTTAAATGCTTGCTTTTCGTAGAATATATTAGCATTTGTGTAGCTTTTTTGTGTAGCTTTTGTCTAGCTTTGTTGAGCTGCATTAATATATGACAAGTATTTTTTAAATAGCATAACAGGTCAAAGCCACATAATTACTAGTACACAGCTTAACATACTGCTTGCCAGTTTTTCGACGCGTGACTGATCGCAGATAACCACCGTGTAACATCCTTTCTAATTCACAACATTTCCCGTTTATCCACATCTACCTTTCCGCTGCAGCCAGTGTGCACACAATTTGTCCATTTTATGCGTTATATTATCAGAGTTTATCTTGTCAAATTTTAGCATTGGCAATTATATTAATGTAGTAATGTCAATAGCATTTTATTGAAATTTGTTTGAGTATTGAAAATAATTTACAATCATTTCCCTCCCAAAGTTTCTTTTCTAAAATTGTCCTGTGGAAGCGTAGAAAGAGCCAGACATTATAAAGGCAGAACATTATAAAATTCTATTCCGCAAATTTGCACGAACTGCGGGTGTAGTCTTGCGTCTTGGTAATGAGACGCACGCTGCACAACGGAGAAAGATCCGTCGGCAGGAAGTGCGTTGAACCGCAGCGTAACCTTGGTGCCGTCACGGGTGCTGCATCCCAGTTGGCAGGTGTAACAGCAGCAATGGAAAGATGATCTATTGCAAAGGTCAGCAGATACTGAAATCGTCCGATACTTTCTTTGATAACTTTACTTTTCTATTGTATAATCAAGCGTTTTTTAATTTTTTCTTTGTCTAATCGGCCAATTCAATCTCTCACAGATATAAACATATTTAAAAATATATATATTTATATTTTGAATAACTCTAAGAAAGTACAAATAATTCATTCTACGCTATCGTTTATCGTCACATATGTTATGACAATAGAGCTTTTTATGATATCTTAGATTCGATTAAGATCTATGTTTTGCTAAATTTTTAATTGATAATTACTGTGGTTGTCATTGTAAATTATATCGAGTAAAAATAATGCGCAAAACATCTAATAATAACGCTTTTTTATCTTTTTTTTATTGCAATACGGTTTCATTGTAAAATGAAAACATTTGCTTTGACTCGTAAAATATCACATACTCTCGCAAAGCGAAGGAAACAGTTTTCTGTGAATTGTATTGTAGTGTCTTTTTATTTCTTCCGAACAAATAACTTCCTTCGGCTTATGCAGTTATGACGGAATGACACACAGATTTATGATGACGTAACTGCTTTGCGGGATTCTTATTTCTAGAAGAGCTGTTTTTTTCTGAAAAGCGGACGCCATTTCCTGTAGTTTTCCGCGAAAATAATAATGAGTGATTAATGCATAAGTGTACGAGAATGCAAGCGTTGCTAGTAAGTTGCTTCAATGATCGTAGTATGAACTTCTCTTCCCATGATAGTTTCTCAAGTTTATACACGGTGCAAAGCATACTATAGATCACTGATAAAACGATTACATCATTGTTTAACAATGAAAAGACTGAGACTGGGAATATAGTAAAAATGACATAATGTAATTACATTCCCTGTATTTTTGTTCGTGGATAATATGCGATAAATAATATAAGGTTGACATCAATATTGCTTCAACAGTTGAATAAATTTTTTTTAACTATTAAATTTTTATAATTTTATAATTAATACGGATTTTTTTTTCAATGTTAAATCTTAATATTCCAACGGTACAAATTGCTTTTATTGAAATTATTACCGTTATAATAAACAAGAAAATATAAAAAATTTTGTTCTTTATAAAAATTTAGCAGAATAAGAGAATATCCTCTTCTCTGAGAATATTAAAGATATGAAACGAGAATCGATCTGCGACTATAGGGATTTTCAATGTATGACAAAAACACTCGTTGATGTAAGAGATGAAAGCAATACGTTGATTTCTTAAGTCAACGTCAGGCTGCTCGTGTTTTCCGCATACCCTTTCTCTATTTCTCTCTCTCTCTCTCTCTTTTTTCTTTCTCCCGCGTGTATAGTCGACGGGTGTGTGCAACGGCTTGCTGACCTGTTGCATGCTCTTTTGTCCGGAATCCAGTGCGCCACCGGTTTTCTGAAACGGCACTTATTCTTTCTGGCACTACTGAGCGACACCCGCGAAACAAGAAACCCGTATTGTTCCCGCTAGAAATCCTGTAATTTCAGTAGAACGACATTGCGCGCGCGAAAGACCTTGCGAGCTACCATTCCCGTGTTCTCGATGAGTTTGATCGGGTTTTCCGATTCCTCGAGCAGAGTCTGATCCTCGACACTATAAGCTAGCCGATGGCATTAAATTGTATCGTTATAATACGTTCAATCCACTATTATTCGAAAGAATGAACGTATTCAATAAAAATGTCGGATAGTAAAGAAATTTATCAAAGCAATAATACAGACAAAAAATTGTGAATTTCTAAATATATATGCAAAATTAAAATTTTTTATTATGTTGTTAACCAAATATTAGCTCAAAAGCAGAATAATAAATGTTTAAAATAAATTTATTACATGTAGTTGCTGTAAATAATATTATAAAGTTTTAAACGCATTACAAAATGCGTAGTTATTCAATACTACAAAAATACAAAAATTGTCAATAAAAAACCAAATAGGAGCATATGAATACAATATATATAACTGTTTTATGATATATATGCAAAAAATGTATTGTTATGCCTGTCGATCGGATATTCAACCCAGAAAATATATATGCGTATCGTACTATCGTGTGCGAAACTTTACGAACTCCATATCCCAGATCTTGCATTAACATCCATGATAAATAGTGCATATTTTTCGTAATGCAGTAATTCTTTCGCCGGGAAACAGCGCGCGAGCTTCAAACAAAAAAATCTGGAGAACAATAGCGGTGATTCAAAATATCGGTATATGAAATGCGCGAGGCCGAGGCTTGTTCGATACAGCTTTGCCTAAAACTGTTTTTATTACTTTTTTATTACACGTTTGCTCGTCTGTGAATCGGGATGCGTGAATAAAACGGGGCGCGTGTGTGTACAGTTAAAAAAAAAATTCATCGCGCAACTCTCGTTGAAGGTTTGGAGACATATGTCCGCCGTTGCCTGCGGATGAACGTCAAAAGTGTTTTAAAAATTCATTTCCCTCGGTGGAAAATATAGCGACAGAAAAAAAGTCCGCTTTTATTCAGCGTCGAATTACCCAGCGTCGTTAATCCCGAGTCGAGAGACAGGAAATGGCTGGAAGATTATACGACGTGAATCTCCGATTACAATGTATGGCTAATCAGCGTTAACCCTTGCCGCGCCCTTATATACCAACGTGATGAAAAAACTCGCGAAATAGGCGGAAAGTAGCGCGATTCAGGTGACGTTCAGAAAATATTGGCGAAAGTAGAAAAAGCCGATTTATACTTGGCACTGTGGACCTTTGGTTCAGCAGAATCTACTTTCGTGCCCCACATAGCTACGTGTAATATATATGTATATATCCCTCTCGCTCTTTCTCTCTTTCTCTTTCTTTCGCGATCTCTTTTCAATATATCATTATAACTGCAGTATAATTTCTAACATAGAAAATCGAAAGGCGAATAGTGAGATATGACGCGAACCGTTTGTTCATTCATGAAAAAATACTCGCGAAAAAGAGCGATGCATCTATCTATCATTAAAACGTATCTATCGTACGCTTATAAATCGTTTATTTGATAACTTTCTAATGTTATAATAAAACCTTGCTGTCTCGTCGCTGTTATTATATATACTTTTCGTAATAAACGATACAATACATATTCCGATATCGGCTAGTCATATCCCTTATTTATTGATGATCGATATTAACAACGGTATAAACGTCAAAAATATCGTATAATATATTGGTCTTTCAAACTTTCGCTGACTATACACAAGTCAGCGACGATAAAAGGTTGAGTGTGGATTTTAATCGCTTCATGATTATCTCACTAGAGATGTGCGCTATCGCATATCGTGTGAATGATTGTACAATGAGTCACACGTAGCACGACGACGAAGGTAAACTAGTCTGCATTTTTTTTCAAGAGCGAGATAAATTCTTCCTTGTCAACAGTCAGCTCTTTCTACAACGTGTCAAAAGCTTTGTTGTAACGTAATTTTATATAAAGCCAATCCCAGGTAGAATTTTGTGGAGGCGTGCCCCAAATCTGTAAAAGGCCTAGACAAGCGTGCCCTAAAATGCCACCTTGCCATCGTTGGGCCTATAAAGGATTTTGAAAGGTAAATTCTGGATGGAATTTCCTAAACAGGTCCAGAATAGGCATTGTGGATTCCACTGTCAAGGTCTCCCAACGTTGGGCCTAAATAGGTAAAATATTGCTCTAAAATAAACCTGCCAAATCAGATTTATAGATCAAGTTCTGATTTGCACAAGCACTACATCTCTGTGCAGGGTCTAAGGCCCGTATTCATAGTTAGTTCTTATATTTAAGACCATCTTAAGTAAAGTCTTATATGGTTCTAAACCAATCACAGAATTGTACAAGCATCTTAAGACGTTACTTAAGACGGTCTTAAAATAAGAACTGACTATGAATACGGATTTAACCGAGCTTCCCTGAATAGGGCTTAGACAGAAAAACTATCTATATTAATATTACAATTATTATAAGTAATTTATAAGTAAATTAATTTAATTTATTGTTATTATAATTCAATATTTTATAATTTTAGAAGAGCTACTTTTGCTTTTCTCTCTCTTTTCTTTCTTTCGCTTCACTCAAAACATAAAATCGAAGATCAGAGACAAAAAGCAGCGTTATATACCAAATGTTACTTTTTATAGCGATATCTTTTGTTCTCAAATTATATACATACTTATAATATGACCACTCCTAAATATGAGATTAATATTAAAGATTATTTTAATAATATTATATTTAATTTCTTCAATTTTTTTCGGAGTATTTTTCTATTTTAACTATGATTTAAAAATCGGAGCGTAGTTTTTTAAAAAAATTACGTAACATAATAAAACAATTAATTATTATGGGATATTTTCTTTTAAGAACATTTTATAATGATAAAATTTCTTAAATCCGCTTAAAATGCAAAATCTTCATAAATACAACTTGCTATTATTTTATTTTGTCAATGACTGCAATATGTGAATTTGGAAATAATGCATTTTAAGGTGTTATTTCTTAATCAATATCAGATATTATGCGTGAAGATAGAATTATTACGGTAGAAGTATAAAACCGAGTAATGGATACACGAACAGGCTGGTTTCAATTTGGAAACTCGTTATCGTAACTTTCGTAACAGACACTATAGCGACACGGTAGTTTCACATAGCACAATGTTTCGGTGTATCGCCGTCTAAACGATGGACCTAACTTATATCCGATCAAATTTTGCTACGCGAGCAGATTCTGCTTCCATTAGAACTACACAAACGAGCAGACTTCCGTCTTCTCCGCAAAAATAACTTAGAAGTTTAACAATGATGAAAAATTTTCATGATATTTTTAAATAACGATGAACTCTATTATCTTAATCAATATTGAAAATATTAAATACTAAAACATGTTTCCGTTCACCCATTTTCATTGAGAGAAACGTAAGAAAGTTTCAATAATGAAAAGTTTGCGCATGCATGCTAAAAAACGCATGCATACGCAACATCAATCATTTAAGGCATATTTTCTTTTTGTATATAGGAAAAATCTCTCCTGTGAGCATGTATTAAACGCAAAGAAGAAATTCCTTTTTCGACAAATATATTTATATTAAAATGTGTACATTATCATCAAGATCTTATGTGTGTAACCAGAAATTATGTATCAAATTTATTTTAAACTTAGATAACAGTATTTTTGTAATTTTGAGTAATATATTACTATTTATAAGAATAAAAAATCAGCTTTATAATATCACAGTAAAGTCTTAACGTTACCATTGGCGTAACTAGGAAATTTTTCTGGGAGAAGATAGGGCCCTTTCAATTGAAATTGAAAATTCTTATCGTGAAGTGTTTTGTAGCCATGTGACAGTTAAAGTAATAATAACATAAACTTTAAATAAAAGATAAGGCAATGACAAAATTTACAAAACAAATCTAAAAAAATTAATATATGCAAATACTTCCAACTCTCGTTCTCACATCAGCAATTATTTTCATTTACATTATCTCATTATTCTCAGCAATTATTTTTATTTACATTATTATTTTGGAAATTCTGTAATATAACAAGCTTTCTGAACTCTCTGAACTCCACCTAGTCACGCCAATGAATTTTCTTTTCTGTCGTTTCGCCTGTTATGAAGCAGTGTATATGGAACACGAGATTATTCTCGAAGCGTGGAAAACAACGAACTTAACGAAAGGAAGCACTTTCTCGCTGTTCCCACTATACAACTACGATGTATACAGTAGTACAGTCAAGTAAGAAAATTGAACTCACAAACAATAAACTACAACTTTAAATCATAAATAATACAAAATAATCCTTGATAGAAATGTCTTTAAAGCAAAATTAACTGTATTATAGATGCCTATTTTGATCAAGATTTTACTCAGCATTGAAATCTTTATTTGCTAGTTTTATCGCGTTTATTATGCTATGAAATATTAATGGATTTATTTTTATTATCTTTACATATTTATATATTGGTATCTAGTTTTTCTTCATAAAAAATATATTAAAATGCAATTTAAAATATTAATATTAAATGTATTCTCTGTATACCTTATAAAAAAGAATGTTACTGTATTGAGTTAAGCAAAATGTTGCAACAAACTCTTTATAAAAATTAAAACACAATTTAATTTTATATTTTATGCAGTTATATTAAATCAAGAAGTATAAAGCTTTCCTACATTAATCAAAAAGTTAATTAGCACTGTAACGGACGGTATTTTTTAATTAATCACGTAGTTTTTCCTATTATTTTTTCTAGTATATATTATTAACGACAAATAATAACCAAATATAACGAATAAAATAATGAAGACTATTTTCTCTTTTCTTAGGAAAACAACTTTCTATTTCCAAGACAGGAGATTATTCCTCTATATTGTAATAACCGTGAAATCTCGGTCGTTCTAGTCTAGTATTAAAATCAGCAGGTATATTGAGTGCATTTCAAATGCAAAATTTCATGGTAAACTAACACTAACGATTGGTTTAAACGAAGCGAGATAATCGCACGACGAGGTATAATAATATCGCGGGAAGTTTCTATAACTCCGTTGATCCGGTTATTAGGCATTGTCTCTCAGTGTGTAACCCCGATGCCGGTGAAAAGTAATCGATAATGGACAGAACACGGTCTGTCGGCCGTGAGAACTTCTTCGCAGAAACGGTGGAGCATGACGCTCGTCTACTCTTACAGTCACCATTGCGCTCTGGCAGGTGGAGAAACTATAACGGATCTTTCCACCTCCATCGGCTTCCGCTATTCGTAGTAAAATGCGACCGAATGAAACTTCTTTCACGGTATGTTGTAGCGCCTTAGGTGTGTCGAGTTAACCCACATGCGGATAACTGACTGAATACATATTGGATTTCAAGGAGAACGCGTATTCCGACATATCGATCGTCAGTCTATCGCCAGTTCCGAACTGACAGAGAAACTATTTATCTTCTCTAATGGAAACTCAAATTATATCCACGTACCCCTTGATGTACATACAATTTCTTTTATAATATTTTGCGTATTTATAAAAAAAAGCTAAATCGTTCGAAAAATTTGTAAATGAAATTTATTCGACACATGATAAAACGTTTTATATTTATATTTTACATTTAATTTTTATATGTTTCAATGTTTCATGTTTTAATGTTTATATTTAATAATTATATATTTAACAAATTAAATTTTATACTAAAATTAAATATACACTTTCGTAATAATTTGTAGAGGCAATTAACGCTCGACCATTAGTAGTTATTGATCAACATGCAATATAATTTGGTCCATGGCATTCAATAGCCATTTTTGGAAAAATATATAAATAATTACTTTTTATAAATATAAATATGCACAAAAATAAACAAACATAAAAATAAAATTATACAATCACTATTAATTTGTGAATATTCGAGATTCAGGAAATTCTAATAACATGAGAAAATTCATACTAAATTTTTGTTTCCGAATTTTCATTCCCCTTTTATTTACTTGCTGAATATATCATTTATTTTATATATAATTTTGTAAATATACTATAAATATTATTTATTATTTGAAAATTATATAAATATAATTCTCCAGCTTTCAGATTATATTCAAAATGATAATATAGTTACTTACTTTAAATATCGTAATACCTCTGTAAAAAGATAATTTTCTAAGAAAGAGAGAAAAAGGATAAAAAAATAGCGACATATGAATATTATTTTTTACGTATTAATTAGTTGAAAACCTAAACTATGTTCGATTTAATAGTTAGATTTACATTAGTATAGTATTTGCATGTATTAATTTTCTTAGATTTGTTTTGTAAATTTTATCATTGCCTTATCTTTTATTTAAAGTTTTATTTAAAGTTTATTATTACTTTAACTGTCACATGGCTACAAAAGACCTCACGATAAGAATTTTCAATTTCAATTAAGATTAAATGAATAATGTTAATTAACATTATAACATTAAACATTATTTAGTTTATATGTTACTACCAAAAAAAGGTGAGTAAAACGAATTTGTTGAATTTGTCATAGGAAAATATTCCTTGCACGCGGATCTAACTTGAAGTGCGTTCATCGAGTTTCCCATAACTCCTACGACGTCCGACCTTGACGAGACATCGACGTAATGCATAATTCATTTGCATGCAAGAAGGCCGCGTGAAAGATCAGACGACGTAAGCGTCACGATGATGGTGGACGTCGAAGTGATCGGTCGCTCGTGAACGGGTTTCCGCCGCCTGTCTATCGACTGCTAACGTCAATTCGGAAACCGGCGATCTCAAGCCCGACTGCAGAATTTGTCAGTCAGAAATCGTGAGAACGTGCGAGTAATACAAATGCCGATTACTGTCAAATGTGAGTGCCTCTGTGGCGCCATGCGGCCACGAATGCCGTCTGTCTGTCGTACTAAAGCATGCGACACGAAAGGGAATATGTACATCCAAATACATACATCCAAAATGATGCAAAAATATATTCCGCCAATTGATAGATAATATGATAAATGTCTAAAAATTGTCATACGTTTATAGTCTACGTGGAAATTGAATTAAAAATAATTTCATGTCAAAACCTAATAAATCGTGAAGTCAATATTTTCTCACTACAAAATAGTTGTTGTCACTTGAGAATTGAAATATTTCGCAATCAGATATTCCTGTCATACACATACACACTATATCTGAAACAGATAAAGATATACTAGCAACTGATACGATTACTGCAAGAAATCATAAATGTTATGTTTTTAAACGTATTTAAAA
The DNA here is from genome assembly GCA_011636635.1 of Tetramorium simillimum. Taxonomy (NCBI): domain Eukaryota; kingdom Metazoa; phylum Arthropoda; class Insecta; order Hymenoptera; family Formicidae; genus Tetramorium; species Tetramorium simillimum. The sequence goes on along the minus strand of VBVQ01000022.1, from coordinate 45,176 downwards.
ATAATGGGTGTGCCATCTAATCATATTTTGTTAGATAAGATTTGGAGTCAAAAAAGATACTTCTTACATATTACATCTTAATTTCTCGTCTAAGTAAGTTGATTAATAGAAAAATTTTCGTAAGTTTCCGAAAGTTAAATATCTTACATTGTTTTTTAAATGACAGATTCATATCGTAAGAGTGTACGTGGCCCGCAGGAAAGGAAATTTCAGTTGGCACGAGCGTTATCGCTTCGACACTATCTTGCTGCGAGCAATATTTCCATATTTCCCGACTGCGCGCTGTAGTCAGACATTTCTCCCGCTCGCCAACGGAAAAATGGATGCGTAAAAGTAATTTAAAGTTCGCGAGTGGATGCCTCGCATCGTCGTGATTTAAGTTCGCTTTAAGACGCGACTGCGCCGTTGGCTCGCTTCGAGCACGGAGCAGATAATACGGGGAGACATTACGCTCGAAGTTATCTTTCCGAGATTACAAAACGTGAATAGTACAGATACTATATTATCGTTTGACCGCGAAAAGTTGCAAAATACTTTTCAACGTACAATTATAGTACGCACGGTGGAGTCTTCCCACGATGAAATCTAATATCCATACCCAGCCCGTCGAGCAGTATTATTCTGTTCGCATTAGCATTCGCGATAATCTTGAAAATACGCCTGCAGCGTTGAAGTAATTACTAAGACTATTATCGCGCCCGTTGCAATTTAACGTAGTCGAAATGGCTATAACTTTGCTACGACAACAACAGTACGCACCCAAAACTTTCTAGCGTGGCAGAAATGAAGATTATTGGAGCGATGATAATTATTATGAACCAGACACAACTTTATCCGTTTATAGTATGCTAAACTGCAGTTAAATCGACCTTTCAATATATTTCTAAAGAGTCAACCAATGTTCAATTTATTTCGCATAAAGTTTTACATTTATCTTGGATTACTCTTGGATACTACAAAATATAAATCGCAACGATCGATTCGAACTTCGTAGCATACTTCTTTTACTTTACTCGCCGATTTACTGGCGTTGTATATTTCGAGTGAACTGAGATGCGTATTGCGACGACACGCTACATTTGATTCGCAAACCACCCAAACGAGCGACTTCATAGAGAGACGCGACGAAGAAAAGCGCGGATATTTATTTAAGCGGATTTCTGCGTTAATGAGAACTGCGCGTCGTCGCGGCAAATTATACCGGTTTGCATAAACGAAAGTACCTCAGTCGAGAAGAGAATTTTAATACGCCACTACACGCTGATAAAATACCTCTGTGATCAATTACTATTATTATGTATATCCTTTCGTTTCCACATATACTCTGTGAACACTCTATAAGCAATGTTCTTGCAGAGTCGAGGCTGTATTTCTCTGACAATCGACCTTTATCGCAAACACCATGCGCGCCAATCAGATCTGGATGCGCATTATCGAAGGAAAGAGATCACTCAGAGAAAAAAAAGAGGATAAAAAGGATTGAAGAACGAAAGACCGATCCTGCCAAAAATAAGACGAGATAGAGAAAAGCTTATCGAAGCACATCGTTAAGCTAAATTGATACTATGATCAAATTTATAATTTAAACGGAAAAGAACTTGCGTATCGAACGCAAATAAATTTAACATTTCTCTACCAATGGTCAGTATGTGTATACAATCAGATATCGTCGGAATATTTACCATCGTCGATTAATGAAGAAGTGTATACAATATGTTTTTTTTTACGCAAAAAGAGTAAGTGGCTTTTTGATATCATTTCCACGTTTTCGATAAATAAAAAATAACCAAACACATTTCGTATCGTGTTCTGCTAGTCGCATGCTATTTCTTTCCATTAAAAAGTTTTTTCACGATGTTATACTTTGAATACAGTAAACGCAAAAATCCCGTTTTGCCACGGTAGCACACAATTTTCACTTACAGTCTTGTGTTACTATTCGCTGCATATGCGACTTCATGGCACATTTGCGTCTGTTGCAACCCGAAACACGGTTTTACGAAAAGTTGCTATTTTCAGTAACCATAGTAAGAGCAGCTTCTCAATTCGCGCCAGAAATCTCTTCATGTTTTTTATAAAAAAAAATTTCTCTCGCGGTTGTAATTACAAACCATAATTAACACTTTCATTTCTTAGTTGAGACAAATATTTGCAGAATTTTTTCACAAGAATAGAATGCAATAAAATTGCAAACGAGACTTTCTGCCCTGCGCGAGCCCGATTGAAGAAATATTTATTCAATCCAAGTTGCACTTGTGCTTTCTCTCTCTCTCTCTCTCTCTCTCTCTCTCTCTCTCTCTCTCTCTCTCCCTCTCAAAACTACATTATAATTATTATTTTTTGGCAGTTCGCATAACGATCGCTTCTTGCCTCGCGGCAGCCCGAGCCGAAAATCAATGTCTCTATTGCTTTTGGCTGGGGTCTCTCACAGGCCGGTAAACCATAAGTATCCGCGTTAAAGAGGGGAAAAAAAGCCTCTTGGCTCTCGTGCACGTCGTGCTCAAAGCACCTTGTAAGAACGATGCCGGGTTCACCGGGAGTCTAGTAGCGTGTTCGGGCTCGCTTCTGCCGCCAGGCAAGGAACGCGTTCATCGGTGTGTGTCTGATTGGCGGACATGGGTATAGTACGGTGCCGGACGGGTGCACGGAGATGCTTGGACTTCTCAGCCGACAGCTCGCCAACGTCCGTCAAAAAAAGGAAGATATTCTCCTTTTCCGTCGGCAACGCCGTCGTCCAGAAGAAACGTTTATATACAGCGACTTTGGCACATCTTCCGAAAAAGATGGATCTCCGTCTCGCGGCGATCCGGAAGAGGAGTTATAAGACGGGCATTGTACTCGAAATGCTGCTATCGTCGCTGAAATCGTTCTTCGGGAAAATATACCGAGAAGATGTTCATAGTCATCGGAAATCCATAAAAACTATCTTGAAGCGTTGTAACTATTCTTTTATATATTTTCAAATTATCTTGCAATTTTTTTTTAACAAAAATTGATTTCATTATTATCTGTTCTTACAATATTTCATATTTGTAAAGAAAAAAAGCAATGTCATAAAATATAAAATATTCATGAATCAATAATAGTCACAGTTTTAACATAACGAATAAAGTGTTCACATTTCGTCATGAAAATGACTGAACGACTGAAATTGCGTTACGCAAGCATCATTTTAAATTCTTTATGCCAAGATAGTCATTACACGAGAAAACATTGAGTTAGAAAAAGCTGCTGCATTTTCCATGCAATCTTAAGTAACGTGCATTAGCAAATTAAGTATTTTTTAATACATTATACAAGTTAATATACAGCTTCATACTAATATTTATAAATTTGTTTTTAAAAAGGATATATATAAAATACATGTATAAAAAATACTCTTAGACAGCAAACTTAATTTAATTTTCATAGATTGAGAACATTAACGCTTTCAAAATATCAATATCGGCTGTTGAATTACAAATTATCGCTATTTTTTCAAATTATCTATAAAGTTCTAATTTAATCAAATAGTCGTCATCGGCTTTAAAGAGGCGTTAAATCATTCTAAGCGATGTATAAGAGGCTTTTTAAATACTAAATCGTTTTGAACGATGTTTAAGGAATTTCTCGCGTGGCTGCTAATCGTCTTATAACCGAGACTTAAAAATAGGAAAAAATACTATGTACTATTGTCGCTGCTAATATGTAAGCACCGTTTTGCGTTGTGCCTTCGCAAATTCCCAAAGCGAGTTCGCAACTACAAAGCGGCGGAGGTGTCCGGGGCGCTCTCGAGAGTACAGGCAGTGCAAAACCGCGCGTAAAGAAAGAGGCTAACGGAGTAGAGGCTTTCGCCTACTCGACCCGAGAAACCTGTTCGACCGGTCTTGCTTGGCCGACCGCTTTTACCCCTCTCTCGTTCCTCCTTTCCGTCGTTCTCTCTGTCTCCCGCGTCATCCTCCTTCAACTTGAGTCCGATTCACGTAAACGCACACGAACAGTGCGGCACGTAAACGAATCGAAAAGACTTGGGGAGAGAACGCACGTACTCGGAGGATGAGAGGTACGTCCGTCCTTTGGTATTCTCTCGTATCGCAAATCGGCACTCTCAAGACTCGCCGCTGTACCGATTGCCAAGCTACGGAGCGGAATTTTATGTTCATTCTATATGCCGGTTGAGAAACATATCTCATACAACAAGATTGCTGTGTGCACGAGAAAGAACTGTGGAGATTGCACAATTTTTGTATAAAACTCCTTTAGTTAATAATTATTTAAACATCATAAAAATATATTGTAAAATATTTTTTTAATTATTTGTCGAGTAAATATTTCTACGTCACCCATTTCATTCTACGAATTTGCAAATTATAACTAAACTTTCACTGCGAAGCAGGATATTGTTAAGTATCATTAATATTAATTTACGAATGTGACAAATTTTTATCTCAATGACACAGTGTTCATGTATGTGTACGACTCAGAGTGACGCAGCAAATCGGCGATAATAACACGTTACTTCATAAGCGACCATAACAGACCCTCGTAAATAGCTGATGCTCTTTCGGGCTCTCACTCTCAGATGAAACACCTCCCTCAACGTGGATCGTTGAACCCTACGGGCAGCCTTGAACCCTTCGACCGGCTTTCCTTGCTCGTACCTTGGTGCGAACGTTCTAGGAAGTATAACGACCGCAAGTAAAAGAGCCCCCGCCGCCTTACTCTCGCGCTTTGTTCCTTTTTTTTTTCTTATTTCTTACGTTCTGGCGAGGGTCCGTTTTCTCGTTAGGGTCAGCCCAGGGCAAATAGCAACGCGGATCTGAAGACTATTCTGAAGAATGAGGGAAAAATTCTTTCTCCCTAAATTATGAATTCAAAAGAAATAACAGATGATCGGATCGTAATACTCACACAGTTAGCTTTCAATTTGCAACCTCACGATACTTTTAAATAATATATGGAAAATAATACGGAAAATTCATTTCTTGGTACGGTCTATTTATCAATGCGAACTTAATACATTCGAAATATTTCTTGGTGTATTACATAGCAACCATACTGAATTAAGTAAGGCAAGAAGATTAGATTCCGTTTGAAAGCACTATTTACCAGATCTCAAGTTTTGAGACTGAATAAGCCAGAACGAAGCGAAGTAACCTAGATTACGTCAGATTGCACCAGAGTAACCTAGTTTACGTCAGCCAACATTACAAATCCGCATGGCAAGATAGATTGTAGTTCAAATTGCTTTCGATTCTTCTAAATAAAACCCATTTCAAATTAACCGATAATTAAATTTCCGTTAGTCATTTATATATTTATCAAATTTAATTCAACTTGCAACTTTGCTTGGTCTCGCCATCTTTTTTTAAATTGTTTACAAGATCTAGAAGAAATTCATATGATATTTACATCATATATTGAAGAACTATCGATAGTTATATTAACAATAAATATCTATCTGCGAGTTTCTTTACGAAATTGATTATTAATGTTATCCAAGTCGGAGTCATTCGCGTCCTCTCTTTGTTCGCATTGCCGCGCACGGCACTGAGATTCGGTGTGAAAGTGTCGGATCGACTCTGGCGAGGAAGTGGCCCCGGGAGTGCACTAGCAACGGGGTAATTACGATCGGAGCACACCGTCTCCGCCTTTAGTGTAGATCTATGATCGCAATGGATGGCCATGAGAGCGAGAAAGACAAACATGATGCAAGTGAGTAAACGGAAGGGAACAGAAGATAAAAAACAAGAGAGAAGGAGAAACAGAGAAAGAAAGTGCCAATCGAGAGAAACCCTGACGAATTGAAGAAGAATAGCCTGCGAAGGATGGAAATTCTTTAGTACGAGAGGTAGAGAACAGAAGACTTTATTAACGTCAAGAAAGGACCCCCGATTGGAAGACGAAGGATACACACAGCGGAGTGAGAATCAACGCCTACGCCATATACTCCATCGTCCCTTTTCACGTAAAACGGATTCATCCCCTCTCCGATTCTGAAGCAATTCTGTTGGCTCCGATCCCAAGACGAGAGAACGAAGCTCAAGGCTTCTTTTTATGCAAAATGTGAAAATTGCGTCCATCTACGAAAAGAGAGAGAGAGAGAGAGAGAGAGAGAGAGAAAGAGAGAGTTTTAAAAATATCTTCAATTCTCTCTTGACAGTGATAGAATTTAAATTTTTCGTGTCCTTCCTGCAGCAAAAGTCGCTTGATGAAAATTGACTCAAAACTAATTTTTTAATTATTTTTAGTATAAATTTTACAATTAAACGAAATGCATAAAGAAATATTTCCATTCAAGAATAGTCTATAAGTCTATATATATATATAAACGTGATCTTTAGTCTTACGTCTTTAATCTATCGTGATTAATGCCATTATCGTATTTTAAATCTGCGTTCAATTCTCTTGATTGCTAATTCGATTTCATCATCGCTGTTCGCATTCAGATAAGTTGTAATGGGAAATTGCTTCATGACGAAATGCTCATTGTGTATTCGAAGTTTCATTCCTGGGACATACATCGGATAACTACAGAATCGACTCCTTTGTCGAAAGTATTACGTCATATTTGGAAACTTTTTTTACAATACTTTTTTAAAAACTCGTATATAAAATACTTGAAACTGTTTATTGTTTAAAATGTTACAATTTTCTCACATATCAGAAAAGAAAGAAATATTTTAAAATTTAAATAAGTAACTATTGTAACATTTGCTAAAAGCAGAAAGTAGAAAGTGTATTTAAATATCATTTCTATTGTCTTTCTGCCTTCCTTCTCTTTCGCGTATATATAAAATTATAGACTATTATTCTAATATTAAAATTTAACAATGTCAAGAAAAGTATTTAAATCTAAAATTATTTTTTATACATCTTTCGTTTTTTAACGTTATAACGAGAGTTTTTAGTTGATTAATCATTTACTTGAGTGCAATACATTCGACTGGTTTAATGCTGCTGAACTTACAAGCGGCAGCCTTGAACGCTAGATTCCAACGGATTAAACATCATTGGAGTAACGATGTCAGTGTTATCGATGTTCGGTCGGAACATTCGGACGTGGTCAGAGAACAGCGTTTCATTTCAAATCTTTTCAGAAGTCGTCGAACGAGTGAACGTACGATCGATCAACCCAAGGATAAAAGGCAATTATATCCGATGAAAAGGTAGACGACGGGTTTTTACCTCGGCTTCGTCTACTCTCGTACCGACGACGACAAACGAGGAAGTATCAGAAACAGCCAAGTCACGACTTTCTTCACAGCGTCTGGTGTACGATGAGATGCACCTTACACGCTGCAACGAACGTTGCAGCGACAGTATATCGCGTTATTTTTATCTCTCTCGCTCGTTATATTTTCTACTTGCGCACTGCGCGCTCTCTTTCTCTTTTTTTTTCTCTATCTCTCCCGACTTGCATTTTTCTCCTCGACTAGAACTTATCCAAAGTAAACGAGGTGCAGTTTAACGATGTAACGGCGCTGCTGGCCGCCGCTAATTTATCGAATTGAACTGGCGCGAGGGAATCGACGCTCGAATCGCCAAACGAAAAAGCTTTCAATTCGACAACGAACGAGCCGGTTAGCTACTCTACAAACTTTAATTGCGCTGCATCCGCCCTGCGTTTGCACACGCTATGTGTACTTCGAGTGGATTTGATCATCGCAACCTGACAGCATTTGGGAATCTACATGGATGTATGTGTATGTGCATGTACATCTGCACCTAGATTCTCTTCCACTCAAATAAGGAAAAAAGAAAAAAAACGAAATAAATTTTCTTTGAAAAAAATTATTTTTAAGTTGTGACAAATAAAAAAAATAGATTTCGGTACATTGCGCTTTATGTGAAAAAAATTAATGTTAAAAACTGGAAAAAATGTGACTTAAAATTGATGTGCAACTCTGTCAATTGCGCTCATCAGCCTGAGCATCCTGTTTATCTGGTCCTATTCACTATTTGTAAGTTTTACATTGCCAATCTAACTGAAATTGCCAATTTAGATAGCAGCTGATTAAAGTAACTGTCCGCACATGTCGAGCAATCGCGTATCTTCAAACAGCGAATGTTTGTAAACCCGCATCCGATTTTTATTGGAAACGTGATATTTTTGCACTAGATTGAAATTGTTGGTTTGATTTTGACACAAATTGGCTATCTTTCGCCATTTCAATTTACGCGGGAATGCCAAAATAAAACACAATATAATATATTATCTGGAATCACAGCGAACTGACTCTTCTTGCGTGATAAGAGGAAACGAATATCGCATAACGACTCGCGGTTAACGCCGCTATGTAAAAGCAATTTGTCGGCACACGTACGTGCGGTTTCGTATTATGCAGACCGTATTCTGCGATTTACTGGCGAAGCCCCGCTGCCGTGCCGTCAGTCCGATCGATTTTCTGTCCGAAAAATGATATTGATATACGAGAGAGCCAGTCGATTCCAATCCTCCCGGGAGGGATCGGCGGCGAGGCGTACAACGCCAACGATGATCCGTACGTCCGCAGCACGTCGTTGTGCATCTTCCCCGTGCCTATATATAACGCGCACGTGTACATACGCAGGGTGTCCCGGAGTTATCGTGCTTCCTCCCGTCTACAGATAAGGTCACAGTAATGAAAAATGATCGTTGTGGGGTCAAAGCAGAGGCGAAATTGAAAACTCAAGTATCACATTGGGGGTTTTGATAGATCCAAAGGTTTAAACACTCTATTCTTCACTTATCGTCAATGCACTTTGTTTCAATGCTTAATTAAAATAAGATTTACATAATATTGAAAGTCAAGAGAATAGATTCAAAGGCCGAATGTTAATTACCTTCTCAGAAAATTGTGATATTAATTAAGATTTAAAATTAGCTATAAGCCACATTTTTAGAAAGCGCGATGATCTCGACAGTTAGAAAATATTTATATCTGAAACCAAATATGGACTTTTTTCAAATATTTGATTCGCAAACTTTTATCATTGAATTTGCAGTGTAAGAAAGTGCAATAATTTTGGACTGTCACACTGGGTCACCCTATATGCTCGCACACGCTGGTCGTCGTCACGACGTGCTATAACGTGAGACGATGTATGTAATGTAACTATGTTGCGAGGGGCTCGGTTCATGTTCATCGGGCGACCGTACCGTCATAGAACGTCGAAGTGGAGTACGTCGACGAATCACGCGACTACAAAGCGTAGAATTCAATGTGATTAACGGTCGTTAGAGACCCTAATTAGTGAATCGTGACTTTGTTCGTTTAGGCACGGCCAAAATCTATCAGCAAATTTCCGGAAATATCTTCTTTAATATTCTTTCGGGTCAGGATCTGAGAATCCTCATTCATTTCCTTCACATATTTGTATTCATTCCATAAAGTCGATTAACTGTCTATCATGATTATCTATTATATAGACGCAGTTATAATCCGCGACAACAGTTATTTGGGGAACAATCGTTTAAATGTCAAATGATAAAAAGAAAATGTTTGATTTTCATTGAAACAGATATACTGAAGTTATTTTCTCTTTATTGTGCGCATTTCATGATATCGATTTGGAACATATAACCATGGGCATCTAACATTAGACAATCAAAACTTAATCACTAAGAAACCGTTCAATACTTTAATCTGTTTCCTTATTCGATCATTTTTTTATTTCAATGTTGACAAGAAAATATTCTATATAATTTATTTTCAATCTCTCTCTCCTGCATCGTTCCTCTTTTTTTTAAGTAAATGCACTCGAATTAGCAGGAAGTATTAAACTTTTGTACGGCCGCTGTCGGAGATTAAATTTCAATTAACTTATTATTAGTCCAAGTGCAGCGCGGCCCGTTAACCCATATTGCCCGCTTAACGAAGCTCGGCGACGCTTACGGGAGCAATGCGCTCTGGCTGCATTCCCGCGGAGGGTAAATTCCACGACGATAAATGCTAAAAGCGCATAGATTCATCATAGAGATTTACAGTGGCCGTACGGCCCAGAATCATATTTTCTAGTATTAGGAGAAGATGGGCGAGGCTCGTTTTCCCTCCGGTCAGTGTATACACACCACACATATCGAGATTTATATCCGTGAATTTGGAACGAGCCCATTATGACCCATAGCAGTCAGATACTTTACGATGACACGCAACAGTATCCCGTTATAAACCGTGTTAAACGACACACGTGTAAAAGTCGTCAAGTAAAACGGAGTAAAGATAAGAATGTATTTGGACAAATAAGTAAGGTTGAAATTAATTCAAGATATTTCGAAACTACCTTATAAATCGGATTTCGTAACCACGTATACAGACGATATATAATAATTATTATCATAAATAAGCAATATTTGTGAAAGGCATATAAATTTTGTCAGACATAATTATATCAAACGTAATTTTTTAATGATAAATAATAGCATATTTGTACAAATAAAGAAAATTATTAAAATATATAAAAATGCAATTAAAATCTCAAATTATATTCTATATAATAATTAATAATTAACTTTAATTTAAACAATAATTTAATATACTTTACATAATTTAATTACGATAATAAAACTGTAATACAGTAATTAATTTTAATTTCTTCATGAAGATAAAACATTTACTGACATTGCTTTATTCTCCAAGGTGCATATAATTCTATTTTTAAGGTATTAAATTATTTATCTAGTGTCAGATTTTCAAGTTGCACGAGAAACGTTTCATGACCAGAAAATAATTCACCGGAATGTGGATGATATTTTAAAATCTAGCAGACTTTCGATATTGAAATACGAAGAGCGTAGCGTAGTAAGTTGGCGAGGTGCTCGAAATGTTCACGCGTTCGATCGGGGTGCACCTATACGGCGGTAAAAAGGCGATGCCTCTTCCAAATTGCATTTGCAATTCAGATGATATAACGGTGATGTTTATCTCGCGATATATTTTCAATATCGACCGGATGAAACCCGGATATCCTCGAATTCAGAACAGGTGCTCTATATCACGCACGTTTGTGACTCCTTTTATAATACGCTCGATATATGACTGCACAATGATATAATTCAACGGCATTAAGGTTAGATCAATAAAACATTTGCTGAAAAACAAGAAATATCTAGCAGCTATTATTGTAAATACATACATGTATATATATATACATTGTATGTTATTCAAGAATAATACTTTAGTACTCTATTAAAAAGGCAGCATACATGTTGACACGGAAAGGTAAAAATGAAAGCCGGTAAAAAAGACGAACGTCATACATTTCAACTCTACTTGGAAATGCTTTATTATATTAAACCTGTAATAACTCGCGTACTTTTTTAACGTAATTACATGCATGACAGGACTAAAGATTAGCATATTGATTTGTAATTAACCAATGCAAAAACTAGAAATATATTTAAATAATGAGAAAAAGAGAGAGAGAGAGAGAAAAAAAGATAGATAATTTCAGATTATGAGATCGACTCTAAAGATATATTTTTATCTAGAAATATTATTAAATTCTGTAAATAAAGAATATTAAGATTTCCTTATTTTTGTATATCTTATTGTTGAAAGATCATAAGCGAGTGAAAAAATTTATACTGATTAGAAGTAATATTATGCCTATGGAAAATGTTGAGAAATGCGAAAGGGATGAGAGAGTTGTTGACACTCTTGTGAAATAAAAATTTCGAATCATTTAAATTTCTGACCGAGGAGGATCTTGGCAGTTTGCCCACTTCCGATGATGTTCACGCGATATCGAAAACATCGCGTCGACACCTAATTGCAAAAGTTTTGACAAGACTCAAATTCCATTTTAACGAGATGTGCAATTATTTTATCCGCGATTATATCGAACGAGCTGTTGATTGCAATCAGCGACCAATCATGCGAAATGCGACTTAATTAACTCGCATCTAAAATACCGGCTAAACAACCTTAGCTTGAAATAAAGAACGAAGAAGTTACGAAGAAAACAAAATATACAAAACCACCATTGCACACATGCACCTGATCTTTCTTAAAACAAAAAAAGGAGAGACAATGATTAAACCTCATAAAAGACTTATAATTCGCGTTCTCAATCCTATTAGGATTTAATGAAATATAAAAGAATGAAAAAATTACCCTAACCGTATAAATTAAATAATAATGCAGTAATCATGTCAAATGTAAATAGCATAATAATTATCGAATTGAATAATGTAATAATCTTCGAATTTTAAGTATTAAAAGTATAGTGTTTATGCTGTCAAATTTTCGTGTATTCCACGACTACAATTTCCTGTTACAAAATAAATTGGTTGAAAAGGGAATGAAAGAAGAGAAAACATGAAGCGTTCGTCATCACGGCGGAAAAAATACGCTGGCAACGCGCTGACGCGCGTGCAACGAATGCCGCGTTGCGTAATGGTGGAGCGAAAGTCGTGCGGGCGAGCGTTCGGCTAACTTGCGTGCTACTCTTTACGAGGTCCCTTTCCGTGACCATGTGCTCTTTAGACCGGGTCAATATCCTTTCATCTGCTCGACCACGTACAATTAAGCCCTACGCAAGTGCTCGTTGATCAGTGAAGACTCGCAGTATCGCATAACCGAGTTGCTGAACTTATCTTCAATAACTTTGAGCAGCGGCATACGAATTTCTTGTCGAATTCATCGGTTTTCATCTTTCGTACTGATTTCTCTCAAAGTACAAATTACAAACTATGAATCAATATAGTGCGTATCTCTTATTGATTCTTTTCATTGAGAATAAAACCGGAATAAATAATTAAGAGAATATTCATGTTCGAAAAAATTTCATAGATATAAATAAACACAAAGAATTCTTATACTGCTATCATAGCATAATTTAAGCATGATCACGTTTGGTTCAGAATAAATTTTCAGAAAAAAATATTGTATATCTATTCTGTATATTTGAGCCGTTATTTATTTCCTTCATTAATTCTTATATTAAAAGGAATTTCCTGTTCTAATCTGTAAAATTTCTATTCTTTCTAATTATGTGAATAGATAAAGTCAATTAATGAAATCTATCCGTCTTATCTAAGATAATTATAAGTTGTCTTTTAACTTCGTCGTATTTTCTAGCAAAGAGAGATCGACGAGTTTAAGAGCTCAAACCGTTATCCCAATAAGACAAATACGCATGTAGTCTACATTTCCGTGAATCTGAATTCCATTAATTATGTGAGCATAGCACGATCAACGATAGTGCGTGTTTTCGCATCGATTCTCGAAGCTCTCGCGATGCATTAGAAAATGCTGGTGCGCGGATGTGACGGTATAAATATGCGATATCGATGCGTAATCCGCTGCGCATGCAGCATACAGATGCACATAGATATTTCGAGCATCGATTGTGCACACACAAATTTATGTGACTGCATATCTATGTAGTAACCTTTACATGTGTACATTATTACAGTGTATTTGCAGAAACTATAAATGCTTTTATAGCACAGCCTCCGGCGCAAGTATTGCAATACGTTCGCCAATAGTTTTCACTTTGCCATTATATATTTAATACAACTGTAAATCGCTATCATCCTTCCTTGTATGAGATTTCCAAGTAAAAATTATCGAGATCGACTATAAATTTCATTTCTGTTAGCATGGATATCTAAATAATGCGAGAAGATACGTCTGCAGTTTCGAGATTTTCGAAAGAACAAGTAATAGATTAAACAAAACGCATCAAAATATAATAAAGTTTCAAAAGAATTCTTTTCGCAGCTCTCAAAATTATGATATCTATTAGAATTAGAGATCTCATCATAATTGCAGTTTTAATTTGCTTTGAAATAAGCGAAAAAATGAGAAGTTTGGACGGATCCTACGAAAGAAATCTGGGATATGTTTAAATTACGCTACGATTGTTTAGATTTGATTGTTCACGTTCCGTCGTTGAAAATACCGAAACGAACCAGTCGAGAATAAACAAAGGAAGTTACGGATGGAGTAAGAGAGCGCCCGATTCTTGGTAATTTGAAGAGTTTAAACGACGATAGTGCAGCCGAAAATAGACACTGAACCTGTTCCAAGAGGTAACCTGTTGGTCCTGCGAATGTGTGTATGCGAACGTACGTATACACACTTAGAAAGTACCTGTCGCGTAACTTTTCACGTGACGGGGCGCTTCGCCTTCTGAATCGACGCATTCGACCTGCTTAGGTTTACGCCTCATCGATTGCGGTCGCCCGCGTTCGTTATTCGACCCGTTTCAGCGAAATTTAAAAATATAAATAACATCAATACGGAAACATTATGACGATATAATAAATTTAAAAATTAGAAAATTAATTTAAGAAATTTGAAGAGTTTAACTTAAAGATTTTTTTAAATTAAACTTGGAGAATAAGAAAATCGTAATTTTAATTTATTTTAATCGAATTATTAAAGTGAGAAAAGTTTACGAAAATAATTAATCGCCGTTACACTATTAAAAGACTGAATGCAAATTAACTACGAGAACATAACACACATGAAAACCGGTTTAAATAGATGGCCTCTTCGTACGCTTGCACTTAGCATGTACTCAACCATGTGTTGCTTATGCACAGAGTGCAACTGCACTACTAACACACCCATCTGTACTAATAATTTTTTAATTTTCCATATAAATTTATATATAATTATGTAATTATATGTATAATGTCTCTCGTTGTTTTTTCCCTCGTTATTTATCAGGTAAAGAAAGAAGAAGACCATCAGATAATTAATGTATCTTATATGTACCACATCATGAACGTTCTATATATTTTTCAAAAGTTTAAATCTATTTATATTTTGTTTTATGATAATTACAGACGATGGATTATAAAATTCACTGTTTTGCTATCATATTCAATTTTTTTCGCAAATAAAGACAAAATAGTTAACACAGTATTTCAAAATAGAATATACTTGTTAGTTGTTACATGCTAGGTGACTTATACGTTCCGATTTCGTGATAGTAATTATTAACGATTTCCGGATGCGTCATTAATAGCACGCATTACAAAACTATGCGTCAAAGTATTATTCATTGGCCACAATTATACTGTTCTTAGAATCGTTTTATGCACAGAATACTAGGAAGCTACAGAAATTCGTGCTTTGAGTAATCTTGATTATAAGCACGATATACTCTATGTCTACCTTTTTTCAAATTACGACACTATTACGGCATTATAAAATGGAATTCCGCTGTACTAGTCGATAAATCATATTCAATGCGTGATAAAATTTAGAAAGAGAAATAATAGAATTGCAAAGATTGAATAGAGATGTAATAAATTACAATGTGAGAAATGTATATTTTTCATAAGTTAATTTCAAGTAACACTTAATATTGAGAAATATGCACTTATTTAAACTAT
Source organism: Tetramorium simillimum (assembly GCA_011636635.1). Classification (NCBI taxonomy): domain Eukaryota; kingdom Metazoa; phylum Arthropoda; class Insecta; order Hymenoptera; family Formicidae; genus Tetramorium; species Tetramorium simillimum. The sequence goes on along the minus strand of VBVQ01000022.1, from coordinate 29,863 downwards.
ACACAATTCTTGTTTCTCTCAGATGCTCGGATTACGAAGGAAATTTCGGCTGATTAGCATGCTGACCTGTTTCATAACCGCGACCTACATTCTTCGTCACTTAAACCATCGTGCATATAAGATAAGTGAGTGTACAACGACATTACTCTTATTTAACGATCGCTGACATCAGCGACTTCGATTTAACTCTTTCTTTACGATATGCTCGCCACGCGTCGATGTTTAAACGACCAAACAATCAAACTAAACTGTATTTGTGTGGTTTTTAGTTTGCAAGGTTTACATTTTTTTCTATTTTATGTTTCTATGTTTAGTTTACATTTTACTTTAGTTTACATTTTATTTTTTTTATTTTCTCGATGTATGTTTCACGCCATAGATTTAATCGGTAAATATCAATATAGGATACGTTATCGTCCCCCTATTTGGTACACAGACACGAACCATAAATTGTGGTTACATAATCATGTAAAAATGACAGTAATATTTACGAAACGACAGGAATTTATTCCGCTATCATCAAAAGAACGTCAATCAAAATGTAAACAAGTGATGAAAACTATCTTGCGATAAAGTTCTAGTTTATTCAGCTGATCTATTTTACATGAAACAATATTAATCTTTTTATAAAAGCTAAAAATGTGGCTAGTAATGTAGCTGGTTTTGTTATAACAAGTGCATGTTTCGAACGTGTAGTGACGATATCGTACTTTGCCTCATCTTTCTCCGTCTTGAATAATATCTGATAAGATTACTTAACGTATCGCGTATCGCATTTTAGAGTTTGTGAAAGACTCGCTAGATATATTTTATCCGGAGGAAAATCCTCAATGCGGAGAAATGATGTATTTTCCGTAAAATCTGGAAACGACTCCCACCTTGTAACTTCGTGGCGGTTCAGTTTACAAAGCAAACTTGGAGTTCGACCACATTCGGCTGCAATCGAATGTGTCCAAACGGAGACAGAAAATTTTCAAATACACTCACTCGACAGAGCCGAATCACCGCAGGTTCTTTCGTATTTATCCACCCGGAGGTACGGTTTTGCCAACAACCGCGCGCGTATCAGATATCGAATTTAAACCCTCAGTCATCCATTTCCTCTTCGTTTCGAACAATATCATTCCTATATTACTCTCTCTCCCCCTCATTCTTTCTCTCTTTCGCTTCATCTTCGCAGTCGTTTCCTATTCTTATACTGTTTATACATAAATATTCTCCCTCGACCAAACGAGTATTTTTTACCGACTATCGAAAATCTCCCTTCACCTTCTGCTATATTTTTGCAGCCACTGGCGGTAGCCGATAGTCTCCCGCGTAAATATAAAACACGCGTCTCAACGTAATAATTTGCAAAGAGTAACAGAAAGCAGCAACGAAAACAAATTTTTACCGTGATATTTTTTATCCATCCATTAGTACTTTATATTACTTTACACAGCGGAAGATGAAATTCTTTTTCAACAGATGCTAACGAAACAAAGAAATTTTGGAAAAAACATAAGTATTTCTTTCGGCTAAATGAGTAAAAATATCAATATAAACTATGAATTGTATAATTAATTATATCTTAATTTATCAATTGTGGAACTTTGGTAGAATCTTTTTTTATTTTTAGTAGCATATAAATTTTTAAATAGCTTGAAGTAATAATTATGTTTCAGATAAAATATGCATTAACTTCATTTAAAGTTTATTATTTATCGTAAAATAATTGTATTCAGCATATTGTTCTAAAATAATAGCTTGTTAAATATATTATGTAAAGAATATTCTTAATTGAGTTCTTTCATTTCTGCTAGGTCACTACGACATTATCATCGACGTCCTGCGAAAATGCACGTTGCATTTACGATCAAAGTCAAAGCATACTACCAACAACTGACATTCATCGATCGACTGACTCACTCCGTCTTCGGAATTAGGTTACGGCATGCATGACCGTATCATAATAATTCGTCGACGAGTACATGCATGACGTCATTTGCAATAAGTGAGCTTATGAAATTACACCTCCTCCCGCATGACGAATCCGTCTCCGCGCGAAATAAGTCTCGCCCGGCGCGTTATCCCAGAAATGCGAGTTGCACGAAGGAATTTACTTGGAATGCACCTTGCGTTCTATTGCAAGTACAGTTGGCGTCCCACGCCCAGCATTCGCAATTACGTCAGATTTACATCGACCTTTCTTTACAGCTCAAGGTAAGCACGAGTTTAATTGGAATGGCATTAAGCGAGAGGCAAGTTTCATATGATAAAATATGACTTTCCCCAAAACGTATCCCAGATTATTTCATGATGGCGCACACGCAATGTTGTATACATATACACATGTACACAAACACATACACGTGATATTTTTATACCACATCATTTTCACCGAAATATATACATCGCGAGTGTATCGATCGCCGCGACACGTTTACTCGAGGACAAACTCGGGGATAATGTCCCGAATATGTATTACACGTTCAGAATTATATTAACAGATTTTTTTAAACAGCGTATTTCGAGTTCTGTTTAAGAATTTTTATTTAAATCCTTAAAATTATTATTAGAGTTATTATTTTAATCTTTAAAAATCGACGGAAGTAATCATCATAAAGCAGATTAATATATCGCAGACCATAATGCCACATTAATATAATGCATACGAAAAGCTCATAATATTTAAGGTTTGTTATGAATGATAAAATTCTTGTATTAATGGTAAATATCGTAATCTGTGTAAAACCTTTCAATATAAAAGGCTCTTCGCGGATCACGTCGAGCAGCAGCAAATAGAATAATGTTAGTATCGGTCGTTGGTCGCGCAACTTAAATCGATAAACGCCTAGTATTGGATTTGCTTCATACTTGCTTCGGACTTGTTTCTGTCGCTTTATATAGCACTATGAACGAGAAATAATATAAGTAGGTAAAGAGGAAGAGCTAAAAGAAAGATTCGCGGCGGTAATGTTTTGTATGCTTATCGGAGTTTGATATCGAATAGCAAATATTCTCGTGCTAAAGTCATTAATTATAAGCGAAATATTTCAATCCACGACAGTGTTATTAATTCAACTTGGAATTAACGCTGTTATCGACGAAACGTTTTGATTAATTTATACGAAGTTTAGAATTTATAATACTTAACTAATTGACTTAATTTATCGAGAGAAGTCATATTTTTATAGAATAATTTTTTAGATAAATGTTCAAAAAAGGAAGCAAGCCAAGTAAAATCAACTTATAACATTTTTAAAAAATTATTTCAGTTTTATGAGAACAAGAAGTAACAAGAAAATAATTATCTTATTAAGAATTAATTTCGTATCGTGAGAAATAATATAATCAGTTTCGGCGTGCTCTTAAATAAGACTGCTACGATAATTGCAAAATAATCAACGTTCCGGTCTGCAGCCTTAATAGGTTGCGACAAGTTACTCGGGTAACAAGAAATTTTCTTCAATTATATCGTGATATTAATTGTCCATCCGGGCGACGCTTTTCTGCGGACGATCGGCTGTCACCTCGTTCGCTAATATTTCACGTCAATTAATTGGAAGTAATTTAACATTAAAATATTTAAATAGCGCAGAGCGGCTAAAATCACGTACATCATCACAATATCATCACAGAAATAGTATGAATTTGACAAGAATTAATGATAGAGTTCTTTAGCGAATATGAAATTAATCTCTCTTTAACATAAATTTGATAAAAAGCAATCATTTGCCCATTTTCAAATTTTTGTTATCAAAAACGTAATTATGATTCTAATCAAATTAATCTCATCAAATCCAGTTCTCAAATTAAGAAAAAAAACATTAAATTTTATTATTATTATTATTCTTTCCTGAAGTTTTATATTGTGTAAAAAAATACTAACTTTTTACCACATTTTATACATTTAGAATTTATTATTGTTTAATTGAGAAAATTAATTGCATATTAATAAGAGAAGAATTGATACAAATAGATAAATTTAGCTTTGCAAAACAAAATATTAAGGAAAAAATATAATTTATTATTGATAACCAATAAAACTAAATAATTATAATCGCTCCAAATTCAGCCAATTATTTTAAATATTCAATATAAATAAATAAATAATATATGTACAGCAAATTTATTTAACGTGTTACAGTCTCATATCTAATAACTTTAAAAAATCACAAATTTAAAAATTGTAAACCATAAAATGTAGAATTATCAAAGATACGCGTATTTTACTGAGTTATAATTATAATTAAATAAATTTGTCAATTAAATAAAAATATAAACATTTATGTTTCCGTATCAATAAAAATATAAATATTTATGTTTCCGTACCAATATTAATTTTACGGATACAACAAGCAAATCAATCAATACATCCGTTTCTATTACATCAAATTTTTTTCATATCGCAGATTTAATCACTGTAGATTGTTGGCTAACAATAAGTTAAAATGAATAAATTATGTCCTATCAAATTCTGTACTCTGGAAAAATCTTGTTTTTCTTCTAATTTTTCTACATAATTTAAAAAAATGTTTTAATTTTTTTGTAACTAAGTTTTGTAACTAAAAGTTTTATAAAAAGAATTAATTTTTCTAAATGTAATAATGATAAGACATAAAATATTAATGATGACACGATTATCCAAGTAATATTTCAATATTCATTAATTATTCAATGTACATTTGATGGAGAATATATATCATTATGCTATTAGGACGAGCAATCAGCATTTTAAATTTCTCGGAGACGAAAGGGTTATACCTATCGCGACTTGTAATCAAGTTTAAAGAATAACAATCTCCCCCTGTCCGTTTAAAACTAGAAATATGTTCGGGAATATAATCTTGTGATAACCTATCGGTTATTAAAGTTATTTGATATGGTGATGGAAAAGTCGACCCTTTCGGAGGAAAGTTTCGCAACAAAGTTTCCACAGAAAATCGATTCTACAGACGGCAGACCAAGAAAAATTATGTTTACAAACGAAATGGAGTAACTTCTCGATATAATTCTGCTGGATTTTCAAATCGAATTACCTCAACACGCTGGAAATTTTGCGATAGACGTTACGCCGATACGTTATACTGACTCGACACAGACATCGCAGGAAACGTACCTTTACTTGGTTCAATTTGCTTTATATAGAAATGTCCTAATTATTTATGACGCTCTTCTTCGCTATCGCGTATTATCATCGCGCTACGTGAGCGTAGCGTGAAATGCACACGTCTGCGCTATATATAACTTTTAAGCCACTGCGTACACCCACACAATTACGATCCCTACTGTGTTTCGTTATCTGGTTCAATGATCGATTAGCTCTAATCTACCATGATGTCAGAAGAAACGCGTTTTGTTTCGAAAACGAACAAAGACGCGTATAGCAACGATGTCTCATATCGCCCTCAGAAATATTTTTCGAGTATATTTACCTACAATCTACAACGAAAAATTAATCAGCCATTAAATTTTACATTACGATCGCATATGCTGTTGATCGCTTTTTAAATTTTGCAAATGCCATATCTATTGTATACCCCCCCGATTTCCGCGTTTATTTCATATTTATTGTAGCTGTGTTTTTTGCGCTATTAAAATCCCGGTATTTGCACGTATTATATTTGCCCTACTGCACATTTTAATCGAATTCTCTACGCATTACGTTTATATCTCGCAATAAATCACCTGTGCCGAACCTCGTACAACGTACACACGCACATATGTGCGACGTTATATTCACACCTATGCCGAATTTCATATTCATTATAATCGCGTAATTTCGGTCGAATTTTGCTCGTCATGTCTACACCGCGCTACAAATTGTCTCTCTCCCCCCCGTCGAGAATTTTGTATATTTAATATCAATATCGGCCTATTAATCGAGCGCCGCGCGCCGAGGACGTATCGCACTCGCGAGCCGGTTCATTAATTATATCCGCGAAATATTTTGCCACGGTGTGTCGCGTTTACCACGCGCCATTACCCGCGCCTCGGCGTCGTCCCGCTCGGAGCGAGAAAGCGCTTCCAGGAGAACGCCAGATATCTCATCCCGGATACCGCGCAGTGGATAATCCCCCACCGACGATATGGCGACGATATGTCGCGAGAGCGCATTTCCCGCCGGCGTTTATATTCGTTTCGCGCGACGACGTTGCGTCGTCGTTACGCGTTCCGCGCGCGGAGCGCACGTAGCGTGGAGAGAGAATCACCGCCGTCGCGCGCGCACCGAGCCTAGGTACACCTCGCCTCTCTTCCGACTTCAAAGCACCGACACACGGGAATTTTTCCCACGAGTTTCCCTTTCTCGCGCGCGCGAAAGACGCGAGAAAGAAAAGAAAAAACCGCGGCGTCGCGGTGAGAGAGAGAGAGGAAAAGTCACGCGCGAACTGCTCAAACGCTGCCTGCCGCGAGGTAAAAATCGCGAGGAGACCGGGAAGCTGCCTCCAACGGCACACGATATTCTGCACTTTTATAAAATGCATTACGTAATACTTATATTGCGAACATTCCTACAATATTTTATACTCCCGTAATATTCTCAGAATGTACCGCGCTGTTGGCGACATTTCTTCTCTTCCTGGACGCTGCATCCGCTCCGATATTGCGCGGAATAAAACCGCGATCGAGGTTGCGCGTTTTATTGGCGCGCCGGATTCGAAACGAATCCCCCGGAAGTCGCGCGCCGGTAAAGCGCGCGACACGACGCGCAACAAAACTACGGTAAAATCTCATTACAACGAGTCCCGTCTAAAATCGAGACCCGTCGTATTGGAGGCGCGCGATGCTCACGACGCACGAAACGTGCGCTCCGCGACTCGGCGACGGCGAGAGAGAAACGGCCGACGCCTTCGAAAATTACGCTACTCGTCATAACGGGATTTCACCGTGCAAGTTATGTAACTTATATAACCACGCGCACCTTCAATAATCGACGAACACAGCACGGCGATGACACAGGCCCAGGCGGTGATGGTCGTCATCCTGATGCGGCCGCCGCTGGTGGCTCCGGTGCACATACAGGGGGAAAAAAAAGTAACACTGTCGCGAACCAAATTCCTCAGTCGTGAACTTCAGGGTTGCCTTCGCAAGAGCGCGAAGTCACGGGCGGGGAGACACAATGAAACTCCGCGGAGAAAGCCGCGATCGGGACGAACCGGTGCGTCTCTCTGGACTCAACCACGCGGTGGACCGAACGTCGCGGGGACGCGCAGCGGATACGCGATCGATCCTACGGGATCCTCGGCGCCGTCGTCCACGTCGTTCTCGTCGCGCGCGAAATGTCGACTCGTGTAACGAGACAGAAGCGTGACCGTGAGAGAGCGACCGGAGAGCTCGACGCGCGAAGACCGTCTGCCGCGCGCTTTACTTTCGGAGCGCTTCGTGAGACTTCGGCCGCGAGCCGAGTTCGCCCGATCCCACCGCTCGGCCCGCCGCGCTCAACCTGCCTGCCGTTACACCGTGCCGTTGCCGCCGCCGCCGCCGCCGCCGCCGCTCCGTGCGTACCTACTTTCGTTCATAATCTTACGTTACGCACACACGAAGGCACCCACCGCGGCGAGTGAACGGACGGAATATCTACGCGTTTATTTTGGAGCGCGCCCGCGCCCGCGCCCGCGCACGCGTCGCTATTATGCCCTCCGACACATCACTGTACGAACGTTGTTGCTCTTTCCGATTCTTTTGCTCCCATTCGCCGGCTTTTAAATTCATGCACGGCACGTTACGTATGGAGGACTCGTACGACTCGACGGCAACTTGGCGCGGCACGCTCGCAGAATTATCGCGGTGACTCCCGCGAAATAATTCTTCTCGAGTGCTTTACTCGCTTTTCCACCGTTTTAACGTCACTTGCGGTAAGCGCCGCGACACTCCCGACCGACGCGACTCGAACGATCGAGATAATGCGCTTCGAGATATCCGATGTGCCGACGCGACGCCGCGACGCAGTTTTCTATCGCGGCAGGTTTTGTCGACTCTTCGGATCGCGACGAGAGCCACTGATCGCGAGGTACGGGGTCAATTAATACTCTCTGCCGGTTCCCCGTCGTTCGATTCAACACTCCCGATCACCATTTTCGCGCGGACTCGGCGCCGAACGGGAAAAATACGCGAGAGAAATACGAGACGGTGCCATTTCGAGCCGACGCGACGCGTAGGCACCACGAAGTGAACTCGGAATGACTAGCCAATCAGAACGAAGGTGGCTCCCGTAAAGAAAAAATACTAAATTATTTCGCGCGCGCGCGTGTGACGTCATCTTCAATTCGATTCGTGTTTCGGCATTGTTCGGTGATTCTCGTTGATTGTATTTTCGCACCAAATGGAAGCGTGAAACAGGCGATGCAAAATCTAAGCGAAAATAAAGATCGAAGCGTAAAAAAAGACTCTAGCGTGAACAAAGCTTCTTGGAAGCATGAATTAAAATGAACACACTGAGAGAAAAATATAGTTACTTTTGGACAACCATAATTTTATAACATTTCTAACAATAAATATAATTAACTTAACTGTATATATCATTGTGTTAACCATAATTATCGTTAGAAATGTTATAAAATGATATAACTCGTGTAGAAAATAGTCTAGTAAAACTGAGACAAATGCTAATGGCTAGATAATCTAAAGTATATTGAATATATCTAGCTAGTGATGATAATATCAGGTGCCAGATTTTCCATATATATTATGTTTTAAAATGTTTAACCAGCGATTAGATAGTTGTTTGCAGTTAATTATGATATCGTATTTAACTACATATTATCTTTATTAAGTCGCTATTGACTAGCTACTATTAAATAAAAAGAAATAAAGACCCGTATTCAGAACGCGTTTCTAAAGATGTAGCGTGTTTTTATGTCATTCTATCTTTATCATTCAGTAAAGAAAAATTAAGATAGAAAGATATAAAAACGCGCTAACATTTTTAGAAACGCATTCTGAATACGGGCCATAGTGTTTTATATGATACATATATCTAATTTCTATCTATGCTCTAGTTATAACTTATAGAATGAGTTATTTAAAACTTTATTCAATTGTTATTTTATATTTGGTTAGCAGAGTATGAGATTACAAATACTGTATTATAATGATACCTTTCACCTTAAATTCATACAGTGTCAAATTATACTCAATTTGAATCATTTTTAACTATTCGATAGGTCGCCACTGCTTTCATTAATTTTGATTAAAAGAAAGGTAAAATTTTAACTAACATGAAAGTTAAATTAGATAAATTAACAACATATAGAGTAAGGCTTATTCAATATGTTGCTAATTTTATCTCATTGTTTTACAATTAGTCAAATTAACCGAATATTAAGTAGGAGCAGTGGCAACTCATAGAAGTTTATAGTGTTTTCCCAACTAGTAACTAGCTAATGCGCTTGTTACATCATCTCTTGAATGTAAAAGCATTACAATTCTAGACAGTAATAACATAAAACTCTTAATAATTAGTAATAATTTTGGAGTCATTTTGATGTCTTGACACCTTTGTGATTTCTCCTCCTGCCTGGGAAAGAGGCGTTAATCTTTAAAAACATTTCTTTTACGCTCCGCTCTCGCGACTTGCGTTTTTTTTAAAGTTTCATTTGCGCTTTATTTCTATCTCCCCCCTCCCCCCCCTCATATTCGATTTACGCTCCGAGTATCCTTATTTTCGCCGGGGAACTGAGCATCTTAAGAAATCCGATATTCGAGCGAGCGCGTGACGCAATTTCTGCCGCGGGGCGATCGCGAGTACAACGGCGAAAGGTATCGATCGCGGACGTTAATTAACGCTCTCCGCCGACCGTCCGTCGTTCAATTTGTCCCTGACGTTCGTTTCCGCGCGCGGGCTTTGTCGCTATTAACGGGAAAATACACAGCGATCGCGGGGTATTACGCCGAATCGACGCGCTGCACCGTGAACTTAGCGCAGTGTGACTATTGCCAGTCGAAACGAAAATGTCGCCGTACATACATATGTACAATCTTCGCGACCCGCGAGAAAAAATGCCGAATTAACGGAGTCGTAGTACGCGCGCGAGGAGACTCCGAATGCGCGTGGGTGTGTGTACGTGCGGGATTCTCGATTCGGGTCATGCTTCATGTCGCTCGGTGAGCTTCGCCGGCTTCGCTTCGCCCGCACGAAGTGCGTCTTCTCCGTCGTCGGATCGGAATCGCAACTGGCGTGTAGTTCGCGAGTCGGAGTTTCGAGCTTGATACTCGCGATCGCCCGGGCGGGTTAACCTCGTCGCTTACTTCGGGAGCCCGATCGTAATCGTCGGCCCACGACGTGAGCGCGGCCGCGACGTTATCTGCCCGCTTATCTGCCCGGGACCCCTTGGACC
>VBVQ01000022.1:0-19534 GCA_011636635.1 Tetramorium simillimum | reverse complement strand
GGACCCCCCCCTCCCCCCGCGGTACTCTCCTGGTAGGTAACTCCAGCAGGATATGTTTCGCGTATACGCGCGCGTCCGAGCGTGACGCGCGGTATATCTGTCGCTCGGTTAACGGTCGTAAGGCTTAAAGATAATCGCGATGATGTATATTGTATGAAATAGCCCGACGTGGCCGCAATTATTGTCTGCGTCCCGCACTGGAACCGTTATCGAACAAAATGACGCGATCGAGCCGACAACATGATTAACTCTCGAATTCAATAGTCGCGCTGTTTTTTGCAACGCGAGTCGACGCGTCTTGAGATATCTCGATAAAGACGTCACTTTATAACTTATGGAAATAATATATTATTCAAACTTTCAGATGGCGAAGTTTGTATTACGAGAAAATGAGGTTTGCGAAACATCAATCCCCCCCCCCAATGATTGGGGAATTATTCATATCGTTGGCTCCAAGTATCGAATTTCCACGAGACGTGACGTCAAATGTCGAAATAAATCTCTTTCAGCTGCGTTTTATTGTGCGCGATTTGGCCTATTTATTTATTTTGTATATGCCGCGGTCGAGTGAAGGAGGGAAAAGAAGTTACCTCTTTGTCTCTTGTTAATTCGCAATAAAGAACCGCGTCGCGGAATAAAGAAATAAACATTATTAGCTCTCCAGCGGCGTAAATAATATTTAACTATCCACCGCATTTGCTTGCGAAGGATCAAAGATCTGAGATAATTGTTTCGAGCTTAAATAAAAATCTCGCTTTCATTTTCTTTGTATTTTATGCATGCGTCGTCAATAAAGGAAGCTCGCCATCGCCGGATTAAATATTTTATAAGAAAGGAGAGATGCCTCGCTCTCTCAGGATCTCATAATCGCTGAATTTATCTTTAACTTGTTGAAATTTTGTAAAATTGCGTAAATGCAGCAAAAAGCGGCAAAGTAGTCGCGTTACTTTAAGGCACTTTGTCGAAAGTTACCTCATAATCTAAGCAGAGTCTGTGTATAAGCCAATTATGCGCCAACGACCGCGCCGTTTGAGTGCCTCGGAAATCCACGTAAAGAGGCTATCTTTATTCCCTGACCAACTCGGAGGGAAAGGGGGAAACGAGGAAATTCGAGGAATACCCGCGATAAGGGTAATCGAAATAGGATAGTCGTTCCCCGATGCTGATCTCCGCTATCGAGTCAATCGCGTAAGTTACGCGAGCGCGATCGAGCCCGTTGAATTGGCTACCGCTGTACCTCGGCGATCGCTATTATCGAGTCGCGTAAAATCCGGGAAAGGAGGGCAAGGATACGTCAAGGAGCGCGCAGCGTGGGGTAGGTAACGGCCGCGAGACGAGAAACGAGCGATAACGGACGCGCGTGCTCTCGCAGGCACGCGCGCGGTTGTACCTACGCGATTGTATTCCGCGCGGGACGCAACAATAAGCCGGGATCGATGTTTGCCAGTGTTTGTGTGCACGATATCGTTGCAGGTTCGCCGCGAAAGCGATTCCACGGTTACGGTACGGCGGCGCACGTGACCGATACGAGCCGGAGCGGCGACGTTTCACCGGCGACGGCGGCTGCTGCTGCTGCTGCTGCTGCTGCTGCTGCTGCTGCTGCAACCGATACTACGCCAACGGCGACGAGGGCCCCGGGGAAGGTTTATCCTCCGTGCGTAACAGGTAAGAGGAATGTTGATCATGATCTCTCGATTGTCGCGGAACTATCGTCGTTGCACCGCCGCGTGTCATTTGCATGTGAATGCGATCACGGGGCGGACGCACGTGCGTCGTTTGAGCATATCCACCGAAATTGCGTCTGCTTAGACTGCCCATATTTCGATTTATGATGGCTGGAATACACTAGGTTGCTGTTTGCGGAGTAAAGAAGGAGGAGGCTTTAATTGTAATTGTGTAATTCATAAGTAATTTTTTCTTCATTGAGTAAATCTTTTTCTATGTTTCATTCTTATACAACTAAATAAATTGTAATAAGAATTATTTTTTAATTGATTTGTAGGTATAAAGATCATAATTCTTATCAAAAATAGAAATTACGCAATTTATTTATACATGTTATACATTGATTTCGTAAACATGATTACATGTAACGCCATATTCAATTGTATTACAATTGTTTTAATGCATGATCGAATCATTATGTAGAATAATAAGGAAAGAGGATATTTGAAGCGTTGCGATATATCTTCCGAGTTCCAAGCAACTCTAAAATAAATCCCAATCGCAATTAATCTCTGAATATACAACAAAACAGAATGAGGAGTCTTCGAGATAAAGTTGTAGTTCACGAGATACGCGATTTTATTCATACTTTTTCCGCAATTTCGCGGAAATAGATATGGCTAATTGTGAGCTTTTTGACGAGAATGTTTTAATGAAAGGCGGCGAACCAGAATATTTCGAAATTTCCGTGAAACCTATCACAGTAATAATATTTTTTTTGCGTGCAGCTGGGATAACAGTGGAAAAAACTAGAATGTGTACACAGAATTCTTTTATTTTTTATTATCAAAAATATATAAATATAACAATCAATAAAAACAAAAAATAAAATATACGGAAAAAATACTTTGTTTATATAATGGATTATAACGAAATTGGATACACAGGCGTTAATAGCGATATCGAAATTCTAAAATTCTATAATTTCAGTAATATTAGACAAGCGAAATAAAATAAATCTTTGACAGATTACGAAAAAAAAATTCGGGCACATATTAATATTAAAATTAATTATTTCCTGTCAAGTATATTTTAGCTAATTATGAATCTGAGATTAGAAATTGATCAATTTCTGTTTTTTGTAAAAAAAGAATAATTTTTACTGTTTATCGTATCGATTCTTTATTTTTTGATAAAGAAATTATTTTGATAGGAAATTATTTTCCCGAGCAAGTTCTAATGATCGCTTTTGTCATTTACGTAGTGACGTGGAATCGCTACGAGTCCCGGCATCGTTAAAGCAGTTGCTCGTGGTTTAGGATCTTCTAGGGGTGAAGTTTCGGTACGTGATCAAACGGTCTCGGTAGCGAGCTGCCGTTTCTCCATCGTGGAGGTATGCTGCCTATGGAATCGAGTAATCGAGTTGACGATAGTTGTGGACGTGCACGCGTATGTGTAATCGTTTTAGTGGCCGAGACAGCCGAATTCGTCGTCGGTGGCTACCGGTTGCCCCTCGTAAGTTTGCCAAGTTACGATCATTTCTCCAAGTCATCCATTTGTGTCGACCATTTATTCACGTACATTCCACGGCTCATCTGTAAAATTAACCCATTTAATTTGCAAAAAAACGTGATTTGTAAAATGAGTATCTCAAATTTTTCGAGTCGAAGAGAAATGTTACGATTCATTTAAATGTTCTCTTAAACATAAGTCTTATAAATGCAAAGCTTTTTTTCGCACTTTGCATTTTCTACGACGAAATTATTATCGATACAATTGACGAAACTTTCGAGTATGAAAGCAATGTTATGTATGCATTACATATACCATAGAAATACCAGTTTCAACTGACGCTGGTGAATAATGATCCTTTAACTGGCGGCCATTTGAATTACACGCTTGTATGAATGTGCTTTATTTTAAACAGCGTAGCATTCGTTGATGCCATATGTCAGGAAGTTCCATCAGCGTTTGATTTTTGCTTACTCACTGACGGTTATCTTGTGATTTCACGTCTTTATTAAAGCACTTGTATCTCATGGCATATATACAAAAATGATCGATTTTTATTATCAAGAATTTATTCCTTCATCAAAGATTTCTCACTCTTTGTATCAGATTTTTTAATATAAAAATCGTTATTGCTAACAATTGTAAAGAGGTTTCTCTTTGAGGATGCGAGAGTAACATTCCAAATACCGAAAACACATTCTAGCGTAACGAGGTGCAACGACAGTAGCTCATGCTGGCAAATGTTGATCCCCTAACTAGCGGCAAGCCGAGTTACACGTTTGTATTAACGTGTTTCAGTTTAGTACTACTCACAATCAATGTATACTAGAAAGTCAGATTTTATCGATTAATTAGTTATTGACCATTATAGTTTTCTATTTCTCTGAAAATAGAATATATTAAAAGTTTCATACCTTATATCTGATAAGAAATTTTTCATAAGAATTAGAATTGATTGATCTGTAATAAGAATATAACTTTTTATCCCTTTTTTACTTATAACTTCTTAAGAAGATTGATTTAAGCTTAAATGAATAATGGTTTATACGATTTACACACATTTGGAATGTAACTCGCCAAAATTCTTTAATTTTTATATATTTAATACTGAAAAATAATTTATACTTACAAACTTTTGAAATATTTTATATATGAAACATATACGTACATGAAACACGCGCTGCAACTTATGATATCAACGAAATGTAATGAAGACCTTCAAATTACGACTTGTTTGCAAAAAGCCTTTCAATTTACGCGATTCAAACGTTGTATCTTGTGCGGGTTATTACCTTAATCAAACGAACGGAGTCCAATCAATGTAGATTCATGCCGCAGTAATGCTTATCTATTACTTTGATCATAAAGTTCTTTCATGCTGCTATCGGTTTATGTACCGAATATGCATATACATAATATACATATGAAAATTTTTTAATTTAAGTTATTTTTTTTTTAATTAAAATTAATCGTGTTTTTATTTTGTGACGTCTATATAAGAACTGAGTTACAATTTTATTATTTTAAAGTTATATTTGTATGAAT
The DNA here is from genome assembly GCA_011636635.1 of Tetramorium simillimum. Lineage (NCBI taxonomy): Eukaryota > Metazoa > Arthropoda > Insecta > Hymenoptera > Formicidae > Tetramorium > Tetramorium simillimum. The sequence continues at coordinate 14,812 of VBVQ01000022.1, read as the reverse complement.
ATTTCGAAAATTATACACATGTTTTATATACGTACACAAAAATATATAAAAGATGTAATAGTCTTTTCTTTCTCTATCTTTAAAACACATTAAATTGAACACATCGAATACTAAGCCATAAAAGAATGATGAAAGATGTGATATTATTACCCAAATAAATTTAATATATACATGTAATTTCAATATATATATTTTAATATATTTTATTATTTAATTTATTCCATTGTATTATCGGTGTGATTTACAGCTTTACAAGTAGCATTTCTTTTTTCATTTTTCTTCTGAGTTAGGTTAAGCCTCAATTTCTCAATTTTAATCTCGCAATTATCCAAGGATTTTTCACAATTTTTGCAAAACACTAAGCGTGCGAATCACATTATATAGCATGAGTGCACCTGTACCTCGAGTCCTTAGTATACCTCGAAACAATTTAAAGTCTCATAATTGACAGGAACATGTGCGTCGCGTAACTGTATTAGCATTCATTATTGCGCGCGACGAAACTTCGTGCAAAAATGGATTTGGCTACTCGGCTTCGTTACGCTAATGGGCTCCTTGTTATCTCTTTAACGCAGTAGATGATCTCTCTCTCTCTCTCTCTCGGTATCGCAATTAGCATCATCCTATCAACTTATTTATCTTACTATTTTGAATTTGGGACCGAACCTGATTGCCTGTTTATACTTGCTTGTCCTAGACGAGGGTAGTGTCTGAGGGTTGCTAAACGGATTTCGCCATCGGCAAAAGTATGCAAACGAGTTTTCGAGATAAAATTGTGCGATAATTCTCTTTCTTCGCGAGAAGATAGAAATTCCGCGATAATATAATGCCGTTACCAAAGTATACCGCGACCAAAACGAATATTAAAGAGAGATACAGAAAGAATATATTATTGCAAGAGAGCGTGAATTTTTAAGTCGTTACACTCGTCCCGTAGTTCCGATAATGTTTAAACAATAATAAGTAGATGAACAAAGGTCAAATTTCACGTGAATCTTTTACGACTTCTATCGCGCTCTTCTAGCAAAATCAAATATTAAAGTTATGGTTGTATAATCGTATTTTTATTAAATGACTTTTGTTGAAAACGTAATTCCATAGATATCATAAATAATTCATTCCGAATAAATTTGAAAAATTCATAGTTCTTTTATCATACGTACGTATATTTAGGTATATTAACCTATCTGAGTTCAATTATCACAACGTAACGAATAAGATATGAAAACTATTTGCTAATTCCTTGCTATTTTTTGCTTTTAAAACTAATTTTTTGCTTTAGTTTTTAAAAACGTTTTTCGAGAGGTTCGATAGCTTAATATTAAGTAACTTTGAAAAAATGAAGCAAAAAAAATTATTTTCAAAAGCAAAAAATAGTAAAAAATTAGCAAATAATTTTCATGTCTTATTGGTTACGTTCTGATAATTTGACAGAGATAGCTTTATATACCTATCTGTATATTAATATGCAATATGTAATTAATATTAGTGATGCTTAATTGAAGTGTACAACAGTTTATGTAAAAACATTTAAGTGTCTATTTCCGAGTTATCTCACCTTGGTCAAATTCATAATTATTAATTAATTACACAATCTTACTTTTTGCGAAACGTAAAAATTAAACGAAATAATTGTAAGAAATATTTATTGATTTACACAAAGACTTTTTCAATCAAAACAAATATAATTTTATTCTTCAAATAAATATCAAATTTAATAATTCTTTGAAAATAATGTAATATATCTTCATTTCTTTATTTAAAAAAGAAATAATATTCTATATGTAATATGATTAAATTTTGTTACAATAGTAGTGTGTGTAAGATATCAATCAGCTTTCATTCAATATTTATCAAATTAGGATTTAAATAATATTATTATTGAGTTTTCAATACACTCAAATGAAATTATATTAAATAATACTAATTAATTTTAAAAACAAAATATGTAGAATATGCGTTGCTTACATTCATAAAAAATAAGAAAGGAATAGAATATTTGATGAAATATAACAAAATATAATTTTAAATATATCGGAATTATCAAATGGAATTATCAATGATTTATCGCATAGTTTCGGCCTGCGTGTTTAGGTTCTGACGCGCGGCCTTGACGTCATGTGGGGCGCGCGAACTGTTATTGCAGTCGAGCTTACACGAAGTCACCGTGCTATCGCGCCGTGAAGCACGGAGCAGGTAGTAGCGGTAAAAATCGCTTCTATTGTCTTTCGAGACTTGTAATCATTTCTTGCGGACAATTATTGATCATCGCTTAATCGTGATTAATTAATTGTTAACAATTTGTAGGCGTGTATCGAAACGATGAATAAATAACCGAATAAAAAACCGAGATAGACATTTCATTTATTCATTTGAAACAAAAATCAAAATAAATAAATAGAAATAATTATTTCGTTATGTTTTTAGGCGCTTGTCATTTTTCTTAATGACATATCGAATTAAATATATCACGTCGCATTCACTTTAAATTTTTTATCTATTTATATTTATTCATTTATTATATATTTTGGGATTTTTTAGAATGTGAAACAATATACGAATTGTCTGATTTAATCAACCCAATTGTGAAAAGTCATGATATGACTGTCGTTTATTACTAGTGCATTTTTTTCGTGAAATTTATTGCGCCCGAGATGTATTGCGAAATATTGTACTTTGATTGCATATTTTGGAATCTATCCCATCCTAATTAATCAATAATTCGAACCATTAACTTTATTTATTGTATCTCGTGTAATAGTGCGATGTACAGTGTGGTTTTTGTTCCTAGTGCTAAGGGTGTGTGTGTACCGCCACGAAAAAGCCACAACAATGGAGCAAGAGAGGAGGAGAAAGCTCGGGGAAGCATCAGACGGACCAACTACAGGGTAAGTTATATTTTATTTTATTCATTTTTCGTTACAATCTCTTGTGGAATTAATTAATTATTCCTGCAGTAATGCATAATGTTCATTTTGTGTTATTATGCGTGTAAAATATTTTTGATAATACATTTTATAAAAGATAGCTGAAAATATTTCTGAAATTTAATATATGTATATGTACAGGTATATCTATAATTAATTCCGCAAGTTTGCAACTATGTTGACTTTTAAATATATCATACGGCTTCGCTATTGCGTTTCGCACTAGTGAGTCATAAATTATATTTTATTTTAAATTGAGTAACGCGGATTTGTGGAAATTGTATTAGATACATACGCATATATGTGACAAATATACATACATTAACTTAACAACAATATAAAAATATGATTTATAACTAGGATATTTTATAAATCTGTTGAATTTAAATAAATGAATTAGGGCGGGTTAAGATTAGTATTTAATTTTACAATACATATCCGTCAATTTAGTATGCACATACGAGAATACGCATTCGATACAAAGTCAACTCGTTATATTATTTTATTAGTACACGGTGTCTTATTAGTCGATGGAATATTAATTGTAACGTATATCTTAATTGTCTGAAATTTATAGACAATCTTAAATACATAAAAGAAAAATGATAAAAAATATTTTAAAATAAATTTATAAAATAAGAATAAATTGATATTTATAAAGTGAAGAAAAATTTGTTAATATGTATGATTAATATTTATGATAGATGTCTTATTTTATTTTTTTCTCTTCTTTAAAATTTTCTTGCTTATTACTCCAATAAAATTTGATCTGCATCTCCCTGAGAGGTCTACATTCGTGGTCTCTCTATATATTTTTCTCCGTCTCTGGTATTAAATATTATATAAGTGGCGTAAAAAGGAAAAATTTTCAGAAATATTCTCTTTAAATATGCAAATATCACAAATATAGATGAAAAGAAGATAGCTATATATATATATACAATAATTGTGATAGACAGATATGACAATCACATAACATATTCAAATTCAATTGATTTAATAATAGAAATCTTAATTTTATTAATTTTATTTTTTTAACCAATTTTATCTTAATCTCATTAGCCTATCCATTTAACGTTTGATAATTTGCTTATATTAATTTAATAAAACGATATGGGGTAAAGGAACATATCTGAGCAATAGATAAATATTTTATATAAATTGTTAATATGCTTGTCGAATGGAACGAATACAGTTTGCGATTACGAATGCCAAATGCAATCATGCATACATGGCATTTAATATAGATACTACTATTTCTCTGGCATAGGCATAAATCGAGGATTTCTGCCGTCTCTGAGTTAGTAAGACCGAATGTAGTATTAAAATTTTCCGCATACCTATCTCGCTGGCACGTATATTACGTCGAACTCAGTTTCTTACGGATTGAACGTTCCGGCATTCACTGGGAAATTGGATACCTACGGGTGGGAAAGAAAACAACATAATTTACGGGTAACGCGATTCGCGTTACAATATTTATTTCCTTTTCTACAAATATTTTATCGAATATTTCGACAAATAATTCAAATGAGCAGAAGGGAAGTATCGCGCTTTAATGCGCCTCGACGAATATCGGTATCGAGAGGTTTTTGTTCGTAAATGTACAGGAGATACGGTACTCGATGTAGGAACAAAAGGATTGCCTCTCATATCGAGTTTTATTCAGAATTGTTCAGAATTGTATAGTTCAGAATTGTATCGCGTATTGCGAATAAAGAGGCTCTTGCATTAAAGTATTTCTTACGATAGGGCGCATGTCACACGCTTATTTTCTGGAAAAATTAGAGTAGTCCTTATAGCACTCAACATCGTCGGACTGTACTACCTGATATCTCTTTTTTATCATCGTAAATTATATAAAGAACACAAAGATATAATTGCACTACACAACCTGAATTAAAGCCGTTCGCTATACGACAATCGATTTCCCCGGTCTCGCATTATGCTGAATGATTAAAAACCTCGCGTACGTGATTATCATCATCGGATAACCACGTGTTAATTGCATACAATTTAAATGTATTTGTTTCGAACGAAGACAAGACAGATATTTATTTTCAGAATGTCGTACATAAAATATATAAGAAATAATACTTTTAATTAGAAAAATCGATTGATTAACAATTTCCGTCAATTTTCATCGAATTTATTTCTATTTTTCCATAAAATGAGAAATTTGTTATAGTAAAATATTTTTAATGCTAAATTATTCTTTGAAATATGGCATTTACAGCTTTTTTCTGAAAAATTTATATGCGCTCTTTTGTCTCGACAAAGCGCCTTCGTTTGAAATAACGAAGATGTATTAAATACTCTCGCAGATTTGAGTTTAACCGGAAAGTTTCGATTGAATAAGATGGCGCGAAAGTCGGAGGAGGTTCATGATCAGGAAAAGAATTATAATCGTCTAATCGATGCGATGGTATTGAGAAACAGAGATATTTACGAGCTACAACGTGCGCGAGGCGTTAATTATTTCCAGCTAGTTGGTCGATGCTATAGTTGATTGACGCGACCACAGACACTGAATTAGAGTTCCTGGCGGGCGTCGACCACCGTGCGGAAATTGAATTTCGATGACAAGCGCGAAATATTAATGGCCGATGCGCCGTTACTCTACTGTTACATAATATCCATTCCGGTCTTCGCGCAATGATAGAAATTGGGCGCAATTGTGGAATAATTGCGCATAATGGCCTTGCGAAAATATTACCGATTCATTGAATCGGTGTGCACGTTTGCGCGTTAAAGCGCGAGAGGCGTTTGCCATGAAGAGAATTGTAGGTGTCAGCATTATGTTGTACGAACATTCATATAAAGACGTAATCGCGAAAAATGTGTTGTTCGTAACAATGGTCTGTCTCAAATATTGTACAATTTAAACATTCAAACATAATATTTTTACTTTTGAAATATTTACAGCACTCGAAAGAAAATCTAAATTGTAAAGTATTTTTTGCAGACATCAATTTATTTGAACAAATGAACAAATCTGTTAATAAAACAATCTATTTTATATGCATACTGAAAATCTGAATCTATGAAAACTTTCAAGTTATATTTATATAGTATAAATGAAAATACAGAGTATTTATGATAGATATAACTTATAATTTTTTTATTTGTTATTTATTTATTTATCTCCATTAAATGTGTATAAATTTTTTATATCTATCTTTTAAATATATAATCTTTTAAATATATAAAAGTAATAAATATTTACTTTTGAATTCATTATTAGTTTCAATTACATTTTCCCGTAATAATCCTTAAAAAGTTTAATGGCAAGTTTCTTTAGACAAAAATGTTTGTAAATAATAAGATGTTACAAGATAATTAAATATATTTACATACTTTCCGAATCCGTAATCCTTATACATGCGGCTTAATTTAACTAGAATTTGAATATAAGAAAGTGACACAGTCAATAACATATGTATAATAATTACAAAATTGTTGAAAGAGAGACGCAGGAGCGTAGAGTCAGATCTGCAGAAAATTAACTGCTCTCGGTTTGAAAGGGCATCCGAGAGTATAGAAACGCGGCGATCGATTCGCTCGTATATCGTTGTGGCATAATCGCATTTGCATGCTGTACTTTGTACAGAGAGTCCATAAAATCCTCTTTCGAATGTCCGATGAATGGAGCTATTACGGCCGGCTTCGCGCGCTCATTCCTGAAATATGCTTTGTGCCATCAAGATTTTCGAATTTGTCGCTGCAAATCCGCCCCTAAATTCTCACATTGTCTATGAATACTTAGATATGTTTTTTTTTTCCGACGAGTCTTTATTTCAGTAAATTTCGCACATGAGGCACCTCGATATAAAATTTACTCTTAAAAACGTGCTTTACCGTGACATCCATTACAGAAATAGATTCTTTCACAAATTTTATACCGCATCTTTTTTACAAAGCGTTTATTATTTTATTCGAGTTTTAATGGAAATGGCTAACAATCGGCTTGTAATGAATTAATTTTGCTTTAAATGTATGAGATATGATAAATAATACTTAATGAAATTTATTTTATAAAAATTGATATGTTTATAAGTTGTTGATATTAACCTGAAAAATGTTTTGGCTTATATGCAACGAACAGCAATCTGCGTATGTTTAATTTATACAGCTATTTCGTCGCATTAAGTTTTATCTTATGGAAAGCACGTTTGCCTTTCAAAAGGAAATTTGCAGAGGAGTAAATCTAGTGAATTCCTCCTGAATTCGACCCTCTAACTCTATCTCTTCTCTTTGAATTAAAGAGTATCATGAAAGCAAACAGTTTTCGTTTTATTTCCAAACAAATCCATCGAATATACATAAATAGTAAAAGAATTATCATATACAAAATTAGAGAATAAGTATATAATATTAGTAATACATATAAGTAATAAAATTAGAGAAAGTAAAGGAATAAGTATAATTTATTTCTTACAGTTCAGATAAAACAGTCTAATTTTGATACAATAAATTCTATTCAGGACACTATTGATTATACTTTATGATATAGAACTTGCAAATAAGTGGTTAATACAAAATTTTACGTACAAAATTCTATGATAATTTTTATCGAAAATATCTACAGAGGAACAAAATTTTTATTTTATTTTTGCTTATATTTTGCGTTAATCCGTTTGTGTACGTAACGGAATTCAGAATGCGAAATACATCGAATACGAAATAATGCGTACAATGGAACGTTACTAAATCCGAATCCTCTATCGGCAGAATTACAATACAGTGAATGGCAAAAGGTTATAGTAGCTATTTCTCTCGTTGAAAACCGAAGTTGCACAAGGATTCAATTCCACGGGGCAGCAGAGAATCTACTTTGCCGTACACAGAGAACGACCAGAGAACTTCGTTTCGCAACTAGGGAGAGTTGGTCTAATTTCGCAGAAAAGATTAGCGAAGAGCTAATAATTAGATTATCTGCTTTAAAGCATGCTTTTCCTATGTTTCTGCTCTGGTTACCCGGATTGCAATGGATGCAGTGATTTATTTCGAGAATTCTATGTCGACCAAAGTAATTGTTTCCAAAGATTTGAAATATCATGCGAACATTATTTTAAACATTTTGTGTTTTGCCTTTTTCTCGAATTTGTACTTTAGTTTTTTTAAACTTTTAGTTTTTTTTATTTGTGTCAATGCTTCTCTCAGAAGTGATATTTGAACAGCAATTTTACAAGTGAAACGGATAAGCGAAATGACTCATAAACCATGTCAATATCGACAACCTATCTTGCAACTTTTAATCTCAACACATTCACACCGCTTTTTTTTTTGCTGCGACCCATATTTCTTTCACGCATCTATCTCGCAACAGTTATTTCTCTGATATGTTTTTATTTATAACAAGAGATATAACTATATATCCCGAAATAATTATTTTATAAGTAAAAAAGAATATTTTACTTAATTTTTTTATTATACTTTTATTAAAATGCTATTGGACAAATTAGTCATCGTTTTGACAACACATTACAAGTTGATAAATACTTTATTATCAATAGGTAGAAATAGAAATATGGATGTCTAAAGGTTCTCTTCTAGACGCATAAAAACGATGCTTGAATCGGAAGAGATACAATGTATAATTCATACAATGCATTCTTACAAGAACCCGATAATTGGATATACGAAGACGCGATTGAGAGTCCCGTTAACAATACGTCTGGCTTCGATTTTCAATAGTTGGTTTTGACAAGCACTTGCCTCTCTCTATACAATATTTCATACATAGACGTACGATACGATGCATAGTATTACTATTATGATCTGATTTTTACGTTGTATCTCATAAATACTATTCAAACTTTTCCAATTATGCTGCAGAGCAAAACGTTTCTTTACACTTATATGTGTTTGTTTGACTTATATTTCACAAAGAAACATTCTTTTATACATCACTATTTAAAACATCACTATATTATATAAACATTTAATTGTTTTATCGCTTTTCAGATTGTTTGGCAGAAAACTAACTATTATTTGAAATTTAAGTACGTCTGATTCAAATAAGAATGTTGTTTGTTTTAACTTATTACTTAGAATGAGCATTAGCTCATAAGTTTATACAAATAGATTAACTTTCTTTTTTTATAAAAATATTTTATTTAAAGTAATAATATATTTTTTTGAAAATCAAATTATATTTGTTACTTCAAACATTAGTTTGATTGAATTACTGCAATGATTCAATTTCTTTGACTTCAGTAAATTTGGATCCAAAAAAACATTTTTCTCTGTATAGGTAATTGACAATTGAAAATGTTAAAGAATTTTATTTATAGAAAAAAATCAATACAACAGATACGGATTTCTTACAAAGTTTGCAAATTATTCATACGTGATTAATTATGAAACACGACAGTAACGCAGAAAGTAACGCCGGCGGATTCAATAAAATTCATATGGTAGCAATTTTATCACGTTGATGATGTAGCGTTAGTTATTATATATTTAATAGCATACAGACAATAACAAAGTCAGTTTGATCCATGAATGAGAAAAAGTTGTTGTAGTCGGTCATAATTGGCAAGTGGATACGCACGTACATTAACTGCGCGCGTTGCACCTTGTTATCCCGCGTATTCGTTAAAATATAATTGCGAGTCAATAAAGTGCGATCCCTCCAGAAACGAGTCGAAATCACGCTATCGACGAGATGACGCACAAAACGCGACCACAAAATTACGATCCGCACAGTGAACTCTCGGAATAAGGTGTTAATAAACGCAAGAATTCGCCGTGGAAAATCAAGTACTGCAAAAAACGAACAAAATGGGATCCCAGGCAGAAAGTACGACAGGTTTTTCCTCTCTTGCGGTCTAATTATACGAAATCATAATTCAACCCCCTGAAACCCCACCGATGAAACCGAGATTTCATCTAAATTCCGTACATGGAGGATCGAGTTTTTGTTCGTAGATTGAATAATGTGTTACTAATCTACACGCAGAGTAAAACGCGAGAATAAACGTGATGATATCCGAACAGATATTGTGCATATTTGCACTTATAGATTGCAAATACGTATTTCATCCGTGTTTTAATATTATCAAATTATACAAACTCAATTTCATTAAGCTGCGCGCATTAACATACAAAATTACGATAATTTTATTTTGCGTGAATAACGCATAATTGATTTGACTTAATTGCATGATTTACTTTATTTGCGTAAATGAGAAAATATGTTTTATCCATTTCGATACGGATGTATAATTTAGTAAATAAATAACTGTACTGAGGTAAATGAAAATGTTTTTCCGGTAGACGGCTGATCGATATACTGACGTGATTATTAGTCTCAGCTTCTATATTGTAGAACGCTTCCTTCAATTTCATTCGTGTTGAAAGAAGTAATAATAACGGCTTTGAATCGAGTAAATGCGATGTCCTATCGATGGCACAACCGCAGGTGCATTATTACTTTCCGAAGAGTACCATTGAATAAATCTTCCTGACTTGGTTTTATTATCCGACCTACGCGACGAACCGTTTAGAAATCAGCAAATCGACAACTATATAGGTGATAACACTAGGTGTTCGTGGATCGATAATTTGCCGCGCCACTGATTGAAATTTGTTCATACATCACTTACTCCGGCTCGGAATGCACCGCGTTGATTGTGAGAGATTTATCGATGCCGCGCGTCTATAACAAATTAAAAAATCAAGTATTATTGACCTGTTACGCACCGGCCGTGTTTCGATTTTCATTTGTGATGCAATCAGCACTGATAACGAGTTAACTTTTGGATGACGAATTAAACGTTTTAATTTGCTCGCATCGAATCGTTTGTTACTCTTGAAACGCGAAATGACAAGCATTGGCACCTGCAACATTTACGGGGATATTTCTTCTCTCTTCTCTACCTCTCTTTCGCTATATATCGTTATATCATCGTTTATATCTATTTCACATAAATTTTTAATGAATTTTTTTTTAAACATAAAAATATTAATCTCTTAATTTTAATTAAACATTTCAATATTTAAATAATAAAATTATTTTTCGTTAACGTCATTTACAGTTACATAATTATGCTTATATATTTACTGCCTCACATAACTTAACTCGCCAAACTCTTTAATTATAAATGTATGAATTTTTAATTAAAAATTTGTAATTTTTTAATTAAAAATATCTAAATTATTACATTACTGAATTTTTGCTAGAATAATATCGACTATAAAAAAAATTGTAAATTTCCAACATGAACAATTTCTACAGTAGCAGTTTTGCATACACTCTGTATAGAATACATTCACATCGAGGTTAATTAAATAGCCACAACATGGATAAATTGCGTAGACTAGCAAGAAGGGAAAATGGTGACGGAACGGCAATATAGAGACACGGCGGCGGAAAATTCCGGAAAAAGATGCAGACGAGCGTGGTGTTATTAACGGCAGCGGCTTACGAACGTAAAACGCAAGATGTCTTCCGGTGGTTATTCTGTCCACCATGTACCTTGAAAGAATTTATCTCGCCGCAAGAAACTCCGAGATTGCGACGGAGATTTTTGTTGTTAATTTAAATTAAGTTCACTGTTTCTCTCTTGCGTTTATAAAAATTGGCCGTATAAAAAATTGCACTATTTTACTGGCAGAATTAGTATCGATTGCGCATGCGGTATATGTATGCAACGTAAAAAGCATTTTATCCAAATTTCTAACTAATCGTAATTTAACTCTGATTATTTGACTCTGAAAACTCGAATAAATTTTTATAGAGATCTATTTTATTATTTATATAAAAATTTTATAAAGACACGGTTGAAATTGTTTCCTTCTGAAAGTTAAAGATCTTACCTACAAATTTACCAAGAAAGTACAATATGGGAAGGGCTAGAGTAAAAGTGTGAAATAACGTTTGGACAGTCGGGACAGTAATTTGGAAGAGCGGTAGACGACGCGTGCGCACATACGTGGCCTGATTTAATATTATTTTCATTTCGCGAAATGAAACTTTTGACATAGCGGACCGTTTTTTTCACGCATCCCTGGACATCGCGGTGCTCGCTCGCATTGTTCCCACGTTTCATACGTCGACGAGGACCACCGCAGCGATTTCTCATGCGGTTAACGTTCGAAACATCCCCTCCCCTCCCCCGCCTCCATTCATTTACATTTTACATGCTGAAAAGTTGAGGCGACGTAGCGCATGCGAGATGGAACTTAAGCCGTAGTACTGGTGCCCTGTTTATATTAAAACACGCGAAAACGTCCGAGCGTGCAACATAGACGGGATTACGAGACGTGGACGCGTTTAAAATTCAATGTGCTTTTACGCCGATGTTAGATATAATATCGCGTCAGTACTCGGAAAAAATTTACTTAAAATGTCTTCTCATAATTCTGTGTCAACGCACTTGAAGCTTTTAGAAATCATCTTTATAATGAAGTTAAAAAATACAAAAGTATTGTATTTTATTCACTGTAAAAGAAAAACTTATTTTAACATGAAAACATTTACACAATACACGTTATACATGTTATACATTTTATTATACACTTGAAAACATAATTTTAAAACGACTATTTATTTGACTTTATTGTTCTTTTAAAAATTGGATATAGAAATAATTTAAAAAAATATATTGCGGATACAAAACAGATACATTATTTTTTTATTCTTTTATTTTTTAAATCACAGTAGCAATTTTAATTGACCATTACTTTATTAATTACTGGTTATTAACAATAGTATCTATCTATACATCTATACGTGTAAAAAAATAGCAATTTTTACATTGCATTAATAATTCATACAACGCACAAATTGCACGTATCAGAAAAATTATAATTTTTATGATTACACACATACTTACATATACATATATGTATATATATATACATACATATACATATATGTATACATATATATATATATATATGTATATATGCTTTTGAATAAAGACATGTAATAAATTCCGGGCATAAGTACGTATGAGTACGAAAATGGATAACGTCGCTGAAGGTGGATGATCAGGCAGGAGGCGGCAAGAAGTACCATCGATTTGGCGCACAGTGCATCCGTGTAATCCAGGCTATCCGCAAGTCGGCTTTTTATTGCCGAGACGACTAATTTATCTCTCCAAACCCCACCGGCGTTTCATACATAAATCGCACTGACCGCCTCCGTGCCATCGATTGCGCAGCGTTAGCTCGCATGTGCGATGTCTACCTGAAAAGTGACGTTTCCAACTCGGATAGCTAGGAATTCTTTGTATCGAGAAGTACGAGATCTGTCAGAGACTTTTTTCTGATTCTAACAAGTGGATAGTCACGCTATAAATAAAATAAAAATTATTCTTTTTATGAGCGCGATTGTAACTAGTATATCTAAACGCTAATACCAAAAATATATCTAAATTTATTCTAGCTTTGTTTAATAATCCAAAACGGAAAAGTTCACATTTATTTTAACGAAATAAGGAATTATGATGATTATAGCGGAAAGTTCAAGCTGCTTGAGAGAAATTCAACTAATTATCATTTATGTCGGACGTTTACTCGCCGCTGCTAATGTGATGAGTCGTGCGAAAAATTACGTTAATTGTACCTGATGAAATTTCACGCGTTCCTCGCATGCGTCCAGTTGCAACAACCGGTTAGCTGGCCGCACTGTGCAACATCCGCCTCAATTCCGATCCGTAACGATGGCATTGGCGGATGCATTAAATCCGAAGCGGAAGCACGAGGGCTAAAACGTAACGAGAACATTAGCAGAGTGCTAGGTAGGCTTTTAAGTACTCACCCCTTCTGCTTCACTGCGGAACCAACACCTATTACTGAACTCCTCCTGCCACCGACGTCGACGTCCTTTCTATCTCACACACCCCATTGCCGTTACCTTCGCCCGATATATGTTAGTCTCTAGTTAAAGCTATAGTCGTAATTGTACGTTACAGTCACCATCCTCACTTAAGAACTACAAGAAGCGGTCTAAGAAACGGTCTAAGAAATTTCGGACAACGGAAACCTAAATATTTCGATTCTTATCATACCAGACCTTTTTATTTATTATAACTAGTCATTTAAATTCTAGTGAAGAAGAAATATTATCTAAAGCCAAATTTATTATTAGTTTTCAAAGAAAATTATAGATTCAAAAACATAATTAATATAGTCATCCATTTTAATGCTTGAATCAAATTTAATTGATTTATAAATCTTAATTTACATCTTTTCATATAAAACTAATGATAAAAGAAATTATTACAATTGGAGTCATAAATGTTATTTTCAACAGAGTATATAATAATTATTCCATAATGAGGATTAAAATATATAAAAATTTAATTTAATATTTATTCTAAACCCTTAATCTCAAGTTTCTATAATTAAATATTTGTTAACTTATTTATGAAACCTGACATTTATATATTTTTTATAACGCATGTAAAACAATATCAAATTTTTTAATCAAATATGTTTATACTATTTTACATTGCATATATTATTTTTTCGTGAGTATTTATAAAGTCGAAAGGATTATGATATACACAATGTGAATAGCATTTCCGATTTGACATACTTTTTAGCTCGATCATCCATTTGTCTCTCACGAAACGATCGGCTGATCCAACTGATACGGTAATGATTGATGAATGTCTGGCAGAGACACCGATTATCTAACGAAGGTTGGTGTATGTAAAAAAAAATATGTCACGTAGGAAGAACGTTGGGATAAAATATCGTTCAATATATAATTCGAATTGATAGAATTCATTTTAAAATTGTATTTTATTTCATGATTTGTTGCATACTCCACATGTCAATTAAAAATATTAAAACAGGACGCTTAACAATTTTACATTTTGCAATGAGAACTTGATATTGTTTTATATAAATGTTTAAAAATATAATAT
>VBVQ01000021.1:74522-136970 GCA_011636635.1 Tetramorium simillimum | reverse complement strand
GTATATAATATATCTTACACATATCCACGTAGGAAAAATCGCGAGAGGCGATTTGGTCTGGCCGGGATCGAAACACGGACCTTGTCTTTACCAATCATTCGCGTAAATCATTGCGCCACGCGTCATGATGTACATGAACTGTCAAACCTATCACAATACACACATTTCCGCGATGATAGCTACTCTCGCAGTAAGCCAAGCGAGAGAAGCAATCAGCATCGCGGAAAAGTGGTAATAATTAAATCTCTACATCTCCTTTTTAAGAGAGGAGGAGAGGAAAATAGCGTGCGCGAAGCGCGCGTACAGCACCACTAGTTTCTTAAAATTTTTTATGTCTCTACACAATTAAAAAAAAGCTGATTGATAATACGTAGAAAAGTCTTTAGTGATAGTGTGGTTGTAAAGTGAGGATGCAAAGAATTACAGAAAGATGGAAAAGGGTACCCGGTAGCGGGAAGAAATAAGCGACGCCCGACGGCCGACGGCTGACGGTGATTTACTTGTTGCATTGATGTACATATATGAAGTTACCATCGCTATTTTATTTCAAAAAATAAAAAAATAAAAATTGTTCTTTGTTGTGCTAAGTATGTGCTACATTGTGCCGCAAAAATTAATCACCTATCTCAAAAGACGAAGCATTAAATAAAAAAATAAGTTTATTTGACGCTCTTTCCGTGTCACTTTTGAGATAGGTGATTAATTTTTGTGGCACAATGTAGCACAAGCTTAGCGCACAGCACAGTGTAATTTTTATTATTTTTGGTAAATATGCAGTATAACGACCCTCCCCCCTCCGATTTTCATAAATCTTTGTAAATTTATATATTTTCATGCGTAGAATAGAATTTTTCCTGAGAAGGAAAATCGTCGCTCTTTATGAAAATCGGAGGGGGGGGGGGACGTTATACTGCATATTTATCTTATTTTTTTTTTATAAAATGGCGGTGCTAACTTTATGTCTACATCGCAAACCCTGGCATGTGTTGCCCGAGGGAGCATGTGTATTCTCACGCGCGGCGGAAGTTTCCCACGCGCACTCGACGCAACGGAACAACCGCCATCGCTCGATGTCAAACAATGCTAATGTCATCGCTACGTGAGATAGCTGGTACGTAACGAAGATTTCGGTATGGGGAAGACTACGAGGGTAGTCGTTTGCGGGATGAAAGGCGTCGGCAAGACCGCCCTGCTGGAGCAGCTCATCTATGGAAATATCGACGCGAAGAAGGTAAGGCGCTTAGGTTATGTCGCCTTCGAGTCTTTGTGTAACAAGGCTTTTGCGTAAGGACCGTTATACTGAAATTAATGTTCTATCGTAGGAAATTCATCCCACAATCGAGGACATTTATGTCGCCAACATTGAGACTGATCGGGGCACAAAGGAGAAGGTCAGGTTCTACGACACGGCCGGGCTTGAATCTCTACAGAGCAATGTAAATAATCAGCAGCTTCCACGACATTATCTCGGGTTCGCCGACGGGTACGTCCTGGTATACGACACCGGCAAACCCGAGTCCCTTGACGTGCTCTTTCCTCTGAAGAAGGACATCGATAAGAACAAAGATAAGAAGGAGATCAGTGTGATCGTGATTGGTACGCGGACAACGAAAATCGATGCTGCGTTGAATAATTTAGAGAACACTGTGAGCAAAGCGACTAACTGGTGCACCAGAGAAAAAGTCAGGCATTACGAGGTGAATGTCATGGATAGATCTACTCTATTTGAGGCATTCGTGCATTTGTCGTCCAAGCTTAATCCTCCCACTAATAAAAGTACATTTCCGCAATTAAGTATGGGTAGGAAGACTGTCAAGGCCGAAGCGCAGTGATGGCTGCTTAGAAATTTAATTAACGTTGATTGAGATAGTGGCAATTTGAGTCCCTTGTGAATTTTGTACTCAGGTATAATATACTTAATAATGGTTACACGCTACGAAATATGCTTTGAGATCTCAATGGGATACATTTTTTCTGTTAACTTTGGATGTATGTGATATTAGGCTTGAAATGGAATAGACTTATAATTATACCATTAACTATGTACTTACATATATACATACGTAAGATAACTTTGCTGGTTCAAAGCAGCATTTAATATAACATCTATTTAATTAAAAATACATGCGAATACAGAGTTATCAAAATGCAGATTTGTCAGTGTTTTACTTTGTAATTGCGTTATTATATTGCTATTTGAAAGACTTTATTTTAGTTATTTAAAACATGTTATAAAAATTCAATGAATCTCTTTTAAGAGCTTATGTACTTAAACTGCTCGACGATACTGAAACTACAGTTAAGTTTAAAAGCGCTTTGAAGAATTATTTGTAAGAATAATTCTGTACTTATAATTACAGTTGTGATTATATCAATAATAAATTATTATTTGTACAATGAAAATATTAAAGTGATTACTGTTAATAAAAGTTAATGTATCGTATTTTCTTCGAGTCAGCATTTCACCATTTTCACCACTTTAAAGGCTCACTTAATTTTCGCAAACTTAGATCCGTTTTAAGTATACGATCCCACAATTCGCTAGTAACTCCAAATCCTGCAAGAGATAACGATTAATTCTCTGTATACTAGTAGCAATATTCACATTACTTACCTTGATCATGATGTACAAAATGATGGTAATTGTGTCTTCTTTTCATCGTATATAAATATGAGCCTGCTAACGGTGCTCCGTTATGCAAGTAATAATGTATTAAATCATAACTCAAATAGCCTAGAAAAGATATATTACATTAGAACAGAGACATTTAGTTACAGTTGTTTGAAATAACTTATTTCAATAGGTATATCCTAATATAATGAAATTGATTAATGTTTAAATACCCGTTATAGTACCAGCAGCTACAAGATAAACTATTGCTGAAGGAAATATGGCTTTATAAATTTGCCAGACAATTGCTGCCACAAATAAACTGAATGTCGGTGGAAATACCAGTCTTCGTTCATCCAATGGTGCCTATTGATACAGCTTTCATATATTTATAATCAGCAAAATTAATATATATTTAGTTTAAAATATCAAGTAAACGTTTATGACTTTTACCTTATGATGGCTTCCATGGAACAAGAAATGCAAAGTGATCAATAACTTCGAATTATGCGGTGGTTCAAAGTGAAACACTTTTCGATGAACGAAATATTCTACAACGGTCCAGATAAATAGTCCCAGAATGAAAGATGGTAAAATATTTTGCATTGAAATCACTGAAAGAAGAAAACGTTACTTTACTAGATATTTTACAATACAAAAAATATGCTTGTGAAAGAATTCAGTTATTTATTTTACTATTATTTTATATTAACATTTTTATAATATTTTATATTAATATTGTATGACTTACCGATATCTGTGGAAACATTTGAAATGCAGCCCATATAAAGGAAATACGTGACTACGGGTAGCCAGACAATTGGTAAGATATACCATGGTGTAACTGATAGTACTTCTAAAATTTCTGATTGAAAATATCGAATGGGCCGATTTACTGGTAGATTTACCCATTCCCAATATCGATCGCCCATAAAGCCGACTTGCCACAAGAGGGGCGCATTCCAGTTTATCAGATTCTGAAATAAAACACAATTTTCGTAATGTACAATAATTTTTAAAATATCATTTTTTCTTGATGTGTAAGCATTTCAATTTTGCAAAGTATCTATATCGCGAAACCAGACATCTTCCAACGGGCGGTTTATCGGTTTATACTTATCTTAACAATTTTTTTATCTATACGTCGTGAATGTATGCTTCGTAGAATCGAGATAAACTCGGAGATAAACCAATCCTACTAGATAAATCTGACACGTTACATGTAAATTGTTTAACGGATTGTAGAATATTTTCATTATAATATATAATTTGATCATTACTTTTCGTCATAATTGATTATTATTTTTAATTAGATTTCTTTTTATAATTTTCTATGCGTGTAGCAGAAAAATATAAAGTCAGAATATACATATCTTTACATAAAATATACGTCAAGAAGGTCACATTGCACATAAAATTATAAAGTCATGTCTGAAATCTGACGCAAATTATGTATTATTAATCTGTTTCTTCAAAGCCTTCAACATCGAGACATGCAAGTATATACGATACAGTGTGCATGTATAATAGTCATTTATTAATAGTATTATTTTTTAATAATATAAATATCGTTTGTTAGTTTTCACTTATTGATCACTCACTTCACATTCGTTATATCTGTCTTGATGCTGCACAGCAAACTCCTCGAGAAGATAGTAAGCGGACTTGGAATGAGGATTTTTTGCTAACTCCCCATCCAAGACTTGATCCTTGAAACGTCCGAGCGTGTTTTTTCCGCCAGGATGATAATGCAGAAAATTGTAAATATTATAAACACGATCGCGATATTTCACGAGAAACTCCGTCGATCCTTTCGACGCGTCCTTATCGTGGCAGTTTTCCATCTCATTTGCACACACTGTGTCAGAATTCACTTTTAAATTCTTATCTACACTCCTAGCTAAATAACATGAATCATCAAAGTTTTTACCTCGAGCAGCCATTTCAAAAGGCGTAAAAAAAAAAAACACAAACTAGTGACGTGCGTGATGTAAGACTCGGTGCGCACCGTACACTCCAGTGCATCCTACTAAATAGCTGACGTTATGTGACTCGGTAATTCACTATAACAGATAAGATTTTGCCGTATATGTTACGTGGGAGGGCTCGATGATCGCATTATGTCTCGTAAACAGCGACACTATCGTACCGAATGCGGTATCGTAGCGATAATCAAGATTACTATTTGCACGTATGTAATGAAAAGATACGAAATATCTGTATACTTATATATTACAATGAAGCTACACTAATTCATTCCGAAACGATACATGCGATAAAGCGTACGCGTATGAGCACGCATAGCAATTATTTACGTATCTAGGTCACAAAATCAAAGGATATTAAATTCTGTTATAAATCTTCTATTTCTGTCGTTTAAAATTTGATAATTTTTTAATCAATCTTTTTTGCTACGGATTTGCATTTATTTGTCGAATTGTGTTTTCAAGTTACTTAAGAAATATATATTGGGACTTTGACATAAATTTTATGTAACACTCCCCGCATGCATTTTTACATCTTTAGACAAATACTAAATACTAGAAGACGCTGGATTTTCGGCAATAAATAAGCTTTTATTTAACGCTTTGAATCTTGTGTACACTGTGTCCTAGTAAACGTCTAACGTATCAGTCGCTAAAAGTATTACGACAATGCTCAAGTTCGAGGACAAATTACAATTTGAGCATCCGCGCTATCAAAAAACGTACATAGTGTGTCGAGCAATTAAATATAATCGGAAGTACTCGTTTACTATCTCATCGCACTAAAATAGTTAATATTACGCACTGTATAAACCTAACGAACGAAATCGCGCGTAATTAATTCTCTTAATACTTGTACGTAACTTAAGAAAATTTCGCAGGGTAGAGGGAATTTCTCTTTTCTTCTTTCCAACAAGGAGTGCACTTTAACTGAACTTTCAGCAGCCTAATTGTAAGATAGAACTATCCAACATTAATTATGTCATTTATAACTATATGTACATATCACTTCGAGGAATTACCGAGCGCGTCGGACACAAACGCTTTAAGCAAAATTCGAATGTATGTCGGAAACGAGAGAACAAGCATGTTCTCTGTATTTAACGGTGCCATTTAAATTTCTTTTACTCGATAAGAAGATAGGCCAAAAAACTTGTATTTAAATTCTTGAAATAAAAAATTATTTAGGATGAGCTTGTGGGACTTATAGAAATACATACGCGGAGAGTTTGGATTCGAAAAAGAGGAATGTCGCGTGACAATTGCAGATGTTAGTTAATCTTTAACAAGTGACGTGGAAGAGGTTGACACAATTAGTGATGAAGAATCTTTCTCTCTTTCTCTCACACACACATACATGCATAGATTTTTTTATTAGATCTTTTTCTTGGTTCTCTTGGATGCCAGACCTAATTATCTTCATTAGTTTTCTAAGATTTATTTAGGAACATAAAGAAATAGGTGTTAAAAAATTATTAAGATTATCAAGATTAATTTTAATTATTTGTTCATTCTGCATATAAACTAAAAGGTAAAGTTATGAGGTTTGAAATACTCTATATTCTCTGTTAATGGTCAATGTACGCTACATTAATGTTTTTTATTCGAAGCAATATATACTGATTGTGAGTAAAAATACTCTTCAGTTTCTCAAAATAAAAGAAAATTTTACAGCTTTCTGAAACAGTAGAAAAAATATAATAGGTATCTTCTTTCTTGAACAGCGAACAGAAGATTTTTATTTTGATCAAGATTTAACATGATAGATATAATTTGTTCTTTTATTATAAGAAAAAGTTACATCTTTTCTGCATCTATTAATTTTCTTGCAATATTCATGTTTGCAATAAAATTAATAGATAAATCCAAGTTTAAATCAACCCAAATAGTAATTAATTTTGTTTCATGATTTTGTTTATAATTTACACGATATCTCTCTAATCATAATAAAATAAAAAAATAATAGTTTAAATTTAAAAAAAAAAGAAAATTCGATTCAATCCTTCTCATAATAATAAATAGATATATTATTGTATGTAACGCGCATTGTTTAAAGCTATAATGATTAAAATTAAAATTAATAATATAAAAATGATGTGATCTTTTTACCTGGGATGATGTAGGACGACCTCGGACGGTATGATAAAATTTAAACATTAAAAACAATGGCGTTTAAGGAATACATTTCTGCTGCGTCGCGTGTTTTACATACAGTCGACGTTATCTCGCCTATTTCTTCGAAACGTGAAGGTGAATAACTATCGCTTATCGTACAACTCATATTTGTAGAAAAAGGAACAGTTTGCGCAACGATCTACACATATCCGCTCATTTCCAACTTGACGTCCCTCGTGCACGAGGAGAAGGACTATATACTTTCAATAGAAAACAGGGAAGAAAGTAAACAGATACGAATGTACGTCGTCATCTATTTCTAAGCGATTCGAAAAATAGGTACCTCACGAGGTATCAATTTAGATGCGATTTGTGGCGTAACGCCACGAGTTACTATTTACAATGGCACACAC
Organism: Tetramorium simillimum; assembly: GCA_011636635.1. Classification (NCBI taxonomy): domain Eukaryota; kingdom Metazoa; phylum Arthropoda; class Insecta; order Hymenoptera; family Formicidae; genus Tetramorium; species Tetramorium simillimum. The sequence goes on along the minus strand of VBVQ01000021.1, from coordinate 129,846 downwards.
GCGTTACGCATTCGTTTCATTGAATTCGTAATGTCATTAACACAATGATCTCCCGATCGCTCTTATTTTACATTCCGCAACATCTCTCTCACAATCTCAGCGCAAGCTGCACGATGACGCGCCCGCTTGCGCAGCACCGATCACTAATTTGACCTTCTGTCTCGGCGAATTAATTCCGGTACTGCGTACAACATTCCCGCTGATTCGTGCGACTAATTGATCGCAGTTCAAAGTATGTATGTACAATACAAATAAGACAGAGGATGATCAATGGTGGCATTTTCCCGTTGCTTGGGTCGCATCTGCATGAACGAAGGGAAATACTTGACGCGAAAATTCGCACGGCGAACGCGGCTCCCGAATTGCAATTTACTTTATTATTGACATTGTTAATATTGTTATGTGTTATTCGACCGACATGTCGTCACATTGTTTTCACAGATGAAAACTTAGGGGATGGGACTTGGCGTACCGACCACACGTTGATCATCCGTCCTAGCGCGGAATCGGTAATATAATATCTCCGTACCCAAAATAGCTGGACCAGCCAAACGATGCTGAGCGCCCCGCGCGCGCGCGAGAGGCTACTTCCCGAAAGAAAAATCTGTCAAGCTTGTAATAGCGGAAGTCCGGTATCATAAGCGAAAGCGATATATCTCGCGCGCATTTGCAATGGAATGTACGCGAGATATTTCGCGCAACACGATGCCATGTTTTTTTAATCTACCAGCATAGCCTGCACCAGTAATCTATCTTATCGAATGTCATAATGGCACCGCGCAAATTCTCATTATATCTGGCGAAATTAGCAGTAAAGAAATCCAAGGCGACGCTTCTGACATTTTCTACGATCATTAAATTAATGATATCCCACAGCTAATGATAATGGCCGCATATTTGAATACAAGTAAAAAATAACTCTTTTACTTTACGATGATTTTAGAACCAGTAAGAATAATTATTTTCTTGCGTGACGTATTTTTATTAATTAATAATTAAAAATGTAACTTATGCGTATCTAATCGTTTTTAATCGTTTGCCGAACTGAATGCCGAACGTATCATTAAAATATATCTAATCGACTGTGTTTTCTTTCCATTTCTCTGTGAGATACTAAACTAATTAATTTTTTAAAATTAAATATATAGATACATATATATTTAATAACATATTATTTATATTATATTATATATACGTATAAGAAATTTTATATTTTCCAAACTCAAGCACGTATTATGTTTATAATGTAAATGCGCTTGTAATATAATATAAATACGGATTAATTTCTTCTTTTTTTTATAAAAGCAGGAAGTAATTTTCCGTTTTAAAAATGCGTTATTAAGCAAATGTGAAGAAATTAAAAAAATATTAATTCGTTTAGTACCAGATTTTTTTCCTGATCTATTCTTTATAGAATATTTTTGGAAGCAAGGTCGATCAATTTTGAATTGCCATGAGATGCGTATGGTAGAACCTCGGAGGAATCGAAAGTACATATTACATCGGGACCATATAGAAAGCAGTAAACAAATCGACTACGTTTGGCTAACAATTCGACTATGTTGAATTTTATTGTCTAGTCTCTCCAACCCGTCTCTCTTCTTCGTAGATCAAACTATCGATCTATTAAAAGAAAATCGCGTTTAATTAAAATCGACACGAATTGACACGGACGAAATCAAGGATCCCACGTCCGACCCACGTCTCCGATATCACACGATACTAAGAAGCCAGAACATTCTATTCTCTTCACTATTTTTTGTCCGCTATATACGCCTATCATAATCCACCTGGTGATTCGCGATTTTACCTGGAAGTGTGATATACGACGGTAGAGTTTGAACGCTGAACCATCGCGACACAATTGGTCGTTCTCGTGCGCTACACCTCTAAAACGTATTCCAAATTACATATTGCTTTTAGTGGCGTCGCGATCCGACAGATTGAGCTTATGGCGAATTCACGGTTTACCCTATATTCATTTAACGCAAAGGTTTACTTATGTATACGATCGATGCACCCTACTTTTCGAACAAATGAACAATAAGCGGGCTTCCCTCATTTTGGAAAGTACATAAATCGTGTCAAACGCAAAAAAACATAAAATTCAATTCGCGTTCGATGCGAGTCATTCGTTATCGAGACACATTAGAAAGAATTTAAAATAAATTCGAATATTCGCTGCTTATTTATTGTTCAATTGCTCAATATTTTCGATTTTAAAGACGCACAGCGCCTGAGATATCAATAATTATAAATATATAAAGATAGACTTTCTTAAATCTTTACATTAAAGTTAAAGATTTAAAGTAAAATTTAATTCTTGCTCAGAATTTGAACAGAGATTCCACAAATAGCAAATAATTTTTCAAATCAGAGATGTGACAAGATAATAATATATACATACATAATATATATGATTAATATAAATATGTATAAAATTATATGTATATGTATATATATTATTCTTTGTTAAAATCTAATTTGCTCTAAATAATTTACAAATGAATGACGATAAGTCAAAATAAATATTTTGTTTATACGTGTATACTTTTTTATGTAATAATAGAGAGAATAAATTTCTACGAATTCTGATCTAATAATTTAATGAATCAGTTTTGAGTCTTTATATATGTATAATCTGATATCTATTATCGTATAGATCACGGAACAAACGGAAAAGGTCTCGCTGATTATGCGTTTTTAAAAGTTCATCACTTCCATTTTGAAGGCCCTGCCCTTCATCGCTTTGTTAGCCATTTGACTCATAGACGATGCGGCATTTGGAGTATCATCGTCGCTGTTAATGTCTTCATCTTCTTCCGGGAAGTCCTCGAGTCGGTCGTGATATTCGTCAAGCTGAAAATTAAGAAATTCACAACGTTAAATATTTATTAAAATGCGATAAACCAGCTAAGAGAATTAGAGATCACGATCTTGACTTTTGGAATAAAAATATAACGTCAAGATAAATTATTTTTTTAAATTGCAACTTGCAGATTTGCCAATTAGTAGGAATTATCGTTCCAACTCTGAAAACCGCATGTGAAGAGAAAAGCTATTTCAGTTTCAACCGCCAAGATAGTACAAGCGAAAAATCGCGAAAGGTTTAGTATCATAAGTGATCCAGATTTTGCATAAACTTCTGTTCAGCTTCCGTCCGCATTCATCACCGCGTAAAAATGTCGAAAAAACAAATAGCACATACTTCTAAATAGAAGCTATTTATAATGAGTTTCCGATTCGCGCAAGTTATAAATTTTTAGCTCGCGATCGTGGAATCGTAAATAGCTTCTACTTCTGAATTGTTTGCTTTCTTATTTCCGCATGGCGAAAAGGCTAACTGGACAAGGACGATCTACGTGAATACACAATTTGATAGTTGACAGACCACTTTTAATTCTCAACCGATCAATTGTACTGTTCTATACATACATGAGCATTTCTGGTGAAGCTTCATTCCTGGTGAAGCATAACGTGAATCCCGATGTGAGTTGTGGATTGTCATGTTTGACATGCTAATCAGGCCAAACTTTAGGACGAGACATACTTACCAAAAACAAGCATGCTGATTTATTGCATTGAAATGTAGATTTATATTTTTATAAATCTTTATGATAAGAATTTGGTATAAAAGTACTACAATTATTTCATGTCCAATTTGCAGAATTAATTTTTGTGGTCTGCGCCAATCATAAATTTGAGCATAAATTTAGACATAGACATACATATTTTAAATTAGAATACTTCAATTAAAAATTAGAACTTTATGAGCGTCAATCGTTTTTGTAGAAAATAATTCTTTGTAGAAAATAATAAAATAGAGAAGATTTTTAATATTATTATCTTTCTTTTTCTTTGAATTTTTGTTTATCTTATTTTGCAAGAATTAAAAGATCTAATCATGCACTGTATCGATGATGATGATGATGATATATTTAGAAGAACGTAGATTTATTTAAAGATATCAGAATGATATTTCATTACTAAATCGTGCAGTTAATCGCGATTTTAAATTCGAAGTACGAATTTATCGCGTAATAAAAAGGGAAAACAGAAAGTCAGAAGAGACAGAGTCTAGAGCCACGATGTTTACGATATGCGCTGACATCGTGTATGTATATATGTACGTGACGATGAATGCACTAGGAGTAACATTCAATGGATGCATTCTCAAAAGTTGATACTGCGAACTCACGTGTAACGTAGCTACGGGGATATCGAGTAATCGATGTTACCACAGACAGAATGGATGCTTATCTACAACTGCAGATTGTACGTTCAATTGTGAGGTACCTAAAGTGAGTCACGTATGCACACTTAATTGGCTCACCATGAGGAACAGCTTGCGCAACAACTCCGGAGAATTGATACAAGCAACATTTATAAGTTCATTTTAATCGCGCAAGGCCATCACGCTGATCAAACAGCATTACATTCATTAGCCCGTGGTGCGCTAATTAAGCTATCCCGTTCGAACAGGCTATCTCGGAGGAGTACAACGCTACTTGTCTTGGTCACAATTATTTCAAAGGAAAGAACAACAACGCTACTCTCGTAAAACAATTAGCTCAATGGGGGGAAAGGCAACGTGCGTTCATTTATCTTCGAGTCGTCCAGTCTGTGGATTATCTGTCAGGAATTTTACACACATTCCATCACGAACGATCACAAGCCACAAACGCTATTTTCGCGGATAATATTTTTCTCCGCGTAACTTTCTTCCAAAGTAACTCATTGAGTTTCTACAAATAAATACATATAGTAATGATTGCAATTAAAATTGTACTCACGTCAACATCACCCATCATTTCTTTAGTAGAAACGGTGGTGTCGATACGTCGAATACTGCCTTGATGTATATCTACATCAAGTTTTACAAATTGGAATCGACGTAGAAGGAAAACGATCGGAATCGGAGCAACACCCGCTAAAACGATGACGACGGCGATCCCTAGCACCCAGTTAGGATAACTCGTGGGCTCTGTCTCACCCTAAGAATAAAACGAAAATATTTTGATAATGATATGATTATATATAAAAGATTATATACAAGCCCAAAAGTTTGGAAACAGTCAAATATTTCATAAATAATGGCTGCGTTCAGCAGAAGTGCTGAATTTGCAACTGTTGTAAAATTTGTGAATCTGATTGGTGTATGCTTTTAGATTTAGCCAAAATTAAGAGCATATACCAATCAGATTCACGATTTTTACAACAGTTGTAAATGCAGCACTTCTGCTGAGCTCAGCCAATGTATGTATTTTATAAAACAATACTTCAAACAAATAATGATCATAAGGTTTAAAAAGAAGCATTTTAATGGCAATTTGACTATTGCTGGCATTGTTAAATGCAATCTCCTAGTTTACCTCGAATAACTAATATCGATGGTACTTGAAATTTGTCCGATAAAAGTAATAAAAGTACTTAACAGAATTGAGTTTTATTATATTATTTTAAAAATATCTTTACATATCAGTTATAAAAATATATAATAAAAAAATAGATTCTTATTTAAAAAAAAACAAAGTTGACGACTCGGCAACACCATCCATGATCAAAGTGCCATTAAATGATGTTTTTTTAATCTTTATGACTTTTGTTTGAATTTTTTTTCTAAAGTGCATTATTTGCAAGATTCGATTATTTTCAGACTTTTGAGTCACCCTATGTTTTGATTATTTTAGTAATCTTACCAATTCTGCATTCCACGCCGAATATTGTGGTTTGTCAATCAACATGGAACCGATACTGCACATAAGGATACCACCCATTATTATGGGAGCGAGAAATCGCCACGTGACTTGCCAATAAATTCCAGGTTTATATCCGGTCATCTCTTCGATGTCCTTCGTAAATCTGCACAGTATTCGCGCGGTTAATCCATTAATCTATATTTCTATTTATTATTCATTAATCTATTAGGAAAAGATTGCGATCGCAGACTATTCAGCTTACTTTTCGTGGCCGTACACGAAAATGACGGAAAGCATTTCCATCAGGGCGACTATAACGAGACCAATGGTACCGGCGAAGCTGTCAAACATTTTCAGCCAGTACTCTCCAGCACCAGTACAGAAGATGAGCCCCACGAAAAAGCATATGACACAAACAACTCCTGCAGTCGTAAAATACGCAATTAAAACGAATATTCTATTATTATGTAATTTTTCAAAATAATTTAATATCAGTAAATAATCAGACTGCGCTCACCTGTTATGTACTGTTTCTTTATTCTCCTGAAAAGATCTATGTCGAAGATTACGCACAGCATACCCTCGAGAAGTCCGATTTGTGAGCCCAAGCCAAGGGCTAGAAGCATCATGAAGAAGATGCAAGACCAAAAAGGCGCACCCGGTAGTTCAACGATCGCCTGTGTAAATATAATGAAAGCCAGTCCGGTGCCCTCGGCAGCCTATGCGAGAAATTATATTAATTTAACTATTTCACAATCATATACTTAACAAATGGGATTATCATTGCTCACGTTGTCCAATTCCTTGCTGAGACTGCATGTCTTTGTCAAGTTCATTGCCAAGGGGTGATCGGCCATAAAGTGTTCGTAGTCCTCGAGAGTGAACGAGGAAGTCGTATTAAGTAACAGCTCATTTTGTATCAGGGTATCCCTTGCGCTAAAATAAAAGCGATTCAACATATCTTCTGTGTCCCTCTATTCTTCGCCAACGATCAGTATATCCCGTCCCGTCCCATTATGACTCGACCCTTCCCGTTTCTAAATGCTCAACCATCGACACGTCTGACACTTGTAATCTAATTAAATTAAATTGTGATGTATCACGTGTATATATTAATAATGTAATTGATTTTTGCAGTTTACTTTCAACAATATTACTAACATGAATTGTTATACATTATTAATGTAACCTTTTTTACAACTTAATTTAATTAAGATTTCTGCTAACGTGCGTTGTTGTGCGCATATTGATAGTACAATTGTCAAAAGAGAGCGACGACACGCATATCTTCTATCTCGCACGAGCGGCAACAGCTCATGGTCGTTTAAAGACACATCTCCGCAGCCGTGGACGATTTTTTCTCACTACCCTCTTCGCGATGGCGAATTTAGAAACGATGGCCGCACTTGCGGTCGCATTACCTGACGACGCACTTGTCCACGTTTGACATTGCCTTGAACCCCAAAATGGCGAAAATGACAACGCTCGCGTAAATGGCAGTAAACGCGTTGCACACGCTCACCAGGATCACGTCCCTCACGCAGTTGTTGTCGGGAGTGTTGTAGCTGCCGAACGCGATCAGGGAGCCGAACGCCAGCCCGAAGCTATAGAAGACCTGGGTCGCCGCGTCAAGCCAGACCGTGGGTTCCAACAATTTCTCGACCTTGAATGAATAAAGTAAACGTCATATCTAATGCTCGACATATCGCTTTCTCGCAACGCTCTCTTCGATAAGGTCATCCCCGATTGGGATCGATCGTCACCTTTGGCGTGTACATGTGCGCCAGTCCAGCGCTCGCACCCCTCAACGTTATCCCGCGAATGAAAAAGATGGTCAATACCAGATACGGGAACATGGACGTAAAGTATACTACCTGGAAGAAGGGACGATTGATTACCACGACAACCGAAAAAAAAAAATGACCGCGAGATCATTCAGCGCGATTTGTATCAATCGACTTTGAGGGATTTCGATCTAGCTTGAACTTACTTTGCCGGACGATTGTATTCCCTTCATGACGATGAAAAACACGACAATCCAACTGAGCAAGAGACAAAGTACAATCCACCATTTGAGACCTTGGCCGTCCTCAATGGATGGTGCCGCGTCCAAAGTAGTCCTGTACCAAAAATACGCGGTCTCCGAACTCCTGGCACATTCTTCGACCGGTTTCCCGTCCAATTCCGGGCATTCTGCCCACGGCAGTGATTTCTAAATTGCGTCAGAATATGCAAATAGATCATCAATATAGGCTTTAGCGGGTGTACTGTTATTGCGTTGTAAAAGCTGAAGCTGCACTTTGAGCGCTGAATTGAGAGACCGATATTACGACAAAATTTACATATTACAGTTTTCTATGCAATTTATACATAATAATATCTGCAATTACAATGCAATGCTGTATTGCTCATTATTTATAAAAAATTGATACTTACACCAAATTTGATCGTGACAGCCTAATTGAAACATGAAAAAAAAAATAAATATCATTAATATTTTTGTAAATTTATGGGAAATATTGATAGTATATACATATATGTTTATTTTTACGAAGACGCCAATGACAATTACATTTGAGCATTCTACATTTTTCTTATAACTATCGTTTAAAGTAACATCGTCGTTTATGAAAATTTTCAGTTAGTAAATATTAAAAATATTAAATACTAAATCCTTTTTTCATTTTTGCTTACAATTCAAAAATTTCTTAATTTTCTTCTTCTAATTTTCTTGATAAAATCTCTAGTATCTTTAATAGAATATGATTTTTATTGTAGCGATTAACAGACTTTAAACACTTCGTTTCATCGTAAACGACATCTTTCATTACCTATTTAAGTCTAAACTGTAAAATAGTGGAGACGGAGAGTCGCTTAGGACGTCTCGACGCAGATTACTGTGGCGTAAATCGGTGCTACGAACCTTATCGATCTGCTTACCTCGAGCGAGTTGAAGAGGTAGTAGACGCACCAGGTAATAATTACGTTGTAGTAAAGCGAAACGAAAAACGTTACTATACACGACGCGATCCCTATACCGCCTAGCCAAGGGTGTATTGTGTTCCAAACGCCCAGGGCACCCTGCCGCATGCGTTGTCCGAGACCCAGCTCGATCAGGAAGAGGGGTACACCCTCCAAGATGAGCATGACGAAAAAAGGAATGAGGAAGGCACCTGAAACATATACACACATGCAAATATCGCTTTAACGTTTTTTAATACTGATATATAGATGCCTATCAAAATTTCACCGAAAAATATAATTTAATTGTATATAAATATATTCTATAATCTTTTTTTTATCAAGTCGTAACGTTTAAATCACTCTTTTAATTCATTTACTACAAGAGTTAAACAGAGTTTCCGTTTGAGTGCGATTTTCTACTTTATAACATCATCTCATCCGCGTTTTTGCGCCCTCAGTCCCTAACAAAGTCCTCTCTCCCTTTGCCTTTAGATGTCTAGTTTCGCGGTCGTAGAGAGCTGGAGCGCCTCGTATTGATCGAGTAACCTAAGTCCTAACCCGTTCAGCCACTCCACCACTCCAACGATTCTTTTGATATTCATATTCAAACTAGAACTAAGGAGAAGATTGCGTCTCGAGAAACGTTAAGTTACACAATCGATAAAAAGTTGCGTACAAGTAATAGAAAGATAATCGTAACAAGCTTATAAGTCCAGTGATCGATTAATTATGTCCCGATTGTAACGTTGATATTTGATTTACCATTAACAAAACTAGATGAAAACTTGCCGAAGAAACTGGACCATGCAAGGGGAAATGGAACGAAATATCGATCTCGATTGCGATTGCGTTCTCGTAAGCTTTGATAACACGATATTGCGGTAATTGATGCGTCGTTTAACACCTAAATGGCCCGTAACGCAAGCTCTCTGTGTTTAAAGCCGCTATTACATTAGAGCCGCGAACCACGGCGGCAGCTGTTAGACCGTCGCGTGCTTTCTGTTACACAGTGGTATGGATCGATCGATGGGCGTTCGGCGACGCGGACGCGGACGCGGTTACGGCGCAACGAGGAAATTTCCATTGAAAGCCGAGCCTTTTGATTCGTTCAGCCTAAAGGTGTGTGTGTCCACGTGCGACTAAAAATCATGAAACTCAACCGCCGATGACAATGACCCGCAGTTATGCATATTTCTAGCGCCAGTGATAGTCAGTGAACAATTTAATGTCAGTCGGCAATTAACGCATCTGCCATCGAATGTTTAACAAAATTTAACATTGCTTTTCTGAATTATGTTTACTGTTATTAGAATTAAACTTTTATTTTATTTTTTTTTAATAAAAGCTTCCTCTGTTTATTTTAAATCTGTGCCTTTTAAAAAATGGGTATATGACCGATTTTGAAAGTAAGCTTCTTCGTTCTCGCGCCTGATATTGAATCTAACAAATCTGAATCTCGATCGTAAGTGAGGTGCCTGGTACTTTTAGGCGAAAGTATTAACCTACGGCAATGAGACGTTAGAGCGGCACGATAATCTGGTAATCGGAAACTCGATCGGCGCAGTTGCCGGATGGTAACCGATATGATTTCGGCGTGTATAAACTCCGACATCATAATCACGCGAGGGCCCACCCGTGCACCTCTCGTGACCTACCTCTGCGAAAATAGACGTGTGTTAAACAGCCGTTTGTCCGTTCGTGATTGATAAGAAGGGCTCCCTCCCGAAATGTGGCGAGCTTAAAATAATTCAAGAGGAGTGAAATTTCACGGGCTAACGGATGGTATTTTCCATCCGAAAAATTCGCGCCTGTAAAGTCCATCCAGTTTGCAACATTACACGCTGTACACGCGCGCTCGTATTTCACGCGGTACCAAACAAAATGCCACATTGCTTATGTCCAGCATTTGCAGTTGGTCGACCTTTCACGTTACGTTGAATAAAATCAGATGTAACCTTGGACTAACTTTATCTCAATGAATAATTAACATTTGTCCCTTTCATATATTGATTTTGTATCACTTTATTTCATCCGTCGCGATAAGATATCTTTAAAATTAAATACGTGTAATGTTAACAATTTGAATTATGCAGATATTTTAAATATTATTCTGTAGCATACTTCTTTTACAATGTACGTAAACGATGTAATTATAAATGTAACGCTCATGTTGTCTCTCAAAGATTGATTAACTTCTACTTATGTGGCGAGGAAGAGTCTATAGACTCTCGTGCAAATATACCTTTCATTATACGTACCCGCTATTTTCCCCGCAAAAAATGAATTTAATAAAAAGATGATACGCTAGCAATGTAAAGCAAATGCGCCGTCGCCTTTTGATTAAGTGTAAAATAATAAGGAACGGTTAATTAAAATTGAGCCAACTTATTACACAAATCTGTAGGAGGAGAAGCTTGGATGCTTATTAGAAGCTTATTATAAACGCCTATTAGAAGACTTATTACAAAATTTTTATTTATAGAAATGAAACATCGGTGGAGAGTTATAAAATTAAAAAATACTAGGATCAACGCCATTTAGAGGTATCGTATTTTAAAAATAGAACCAACGGAACTGAAGAGTTAATGAAAGTTGAATGAGTTGCACGTAGTTGAGTCATTTATCATGAATTATACGCCGCTAAGCGTGATTTGGTGTATTAATATTAATTTTTAAGTTCGATTATTCCGATTCCAGTGACTGTTTTATTATACTATACATTACTGTAGTATTATAACAAATGAAATTAATCAAAGAAATATGAAGAAATAATATCTTTAGCGAAATTGTGAAAGTAAATACGATTTATTGTGAAAGTTTTGTAATATCGGCTGAACATATTAGCCGCTCAAATTGATCGATAGGAAAATGCGTTTCTAAGAAGGGGAGCACGCGAAATATTTCGTAGCAGTTATATTTAACTCCGGCGTGTGGAACTGTGCGATATCTGAAAATAGTCGTTGACTAGTATAGCCATGCACTTATACCGGCTCCACTGCCCTCATATCGAGCAGCCTTGTCCTTGCTCTTTTTCCCTTTACATCTGACGCCGTAGAGACTGACGACGACCGCAAGTTGTAAGAACTATTTCTAATGTATGCAATTTTACGATATACGCATTGACATACGTCAACACTTGTCGCGTATCGATATACATAATTTGAATAAATGAATTGTACACTTTTAAAAAATCTGGCGCTTATTCAAATTCTTTTCCGCGAAATAGAAATCTGTAGAAGGCCAAATTCTTGGAAGAGGTGATAGAAAAGATCTATGTTTTCTTTAGTCGAGTGTCGAGTATACGAAGTTTGCAAGAACTCCAATTTATTAACGTGTGCAATATAAACAGAAATTCAACAGCCTCTAGTTATTAAGATCATGAAATTCGTAATTTTTAAATAATTTTTTGTAAATACTTAATTATCAATATATTGTCAAGCCTTTCTTGTCGGACGAATATAATCTTGTAAGCAGTATAGACACACTGTCGCTCTATTTTCTATTATATCTGCGTAAAAAAAAACATGCTCCTATCTCGAGAACCGCATCACATAGTTGCTTTATAAGAGATATGTATATCTCTATAATATAAGTAGACATTATAGGTGTGCTCATACACGTGGGAAAATGGAGTTTACCTAGCTATCCGTTGACACGCACGTGGTTCAAGAACACCCCGAGGTGTCGCTTGCTGCACGAAGGTCGTAAAAATAAAAACACGTAGCTTACCAATAATAATACAAGCGGGCATACGCGTTAAAACATAATATCACTCGCTCTACATTTACGAAGAAATTCCAATTAGTCAATTTCATCACGTATCGTATATTTAACACGTTAATTTACACGATCGCGCGATTATCCCTGCTGACACTCACCACCTCCGTTCTGTTGGCACAGATAAGGAAACCTCCAGATATTGCCCAGACCGACGCTGTATCCGATAATACTGAGAAAGAATTGCATTTTCCCGCTCCATGCCGCCCGGTTTTCCTCCTTCGTCTCCTGGCCCGCGACGCTGCCGACAACATTTTGACTCGGTGTTGCCACGATCGTCACGTTGTGTTGGCCGGGTTGGCGGTGGTTGTTCAAGGGAGCCAGCTCGTGCCCATTTCTTCCGGTCTCGACTACCATTCTCCCGTGGATCGCGATGGGTACACAAAGAATCGATCACTTCTCCCGGCGGGTGGCGTACTTAATTGAGATCTCCAGCACACTTTCTGCGTTTGCTTGCCAGGCACATCCGCGACCCCCACGTGCCACTTCTCTTTTCCACTTTCTGCCGTCCGTTTATTTCTCTTTTTCCCCGCTGTACACACAAATTCCCGCTCTCCCGCTCTGTCAATTAGTAGCACGATTTGGCAGAAACACGCGTATCTTCGCGTCCGCAAGCTCACACGAGCCCCTCACTGATATTACCACCACTACCACCGCCGCGCAGTTCCACCGACTTGGGCGGGAGCGGACGGGCAGCGAGCGTATACAGCGATAACGGGGACAACAATAACGTTAACAACAATAACAACAATAGTAGCAACAGTAGTTATCTTCACTAATTGATTCGTAGTATCAACAGCGTCCGCACTATCGCGTCCGAGAAAATATTGAGATCGGTCCTCCCCTCCTTGAAGAGTAACCGGCAACAATCTTTATTTCTTAATATTAAGCGTACACCCCTTCTCTGCGACGAGAGGAATGACTTCTTATTCGAGTTCCGTTTGTCTCCTTCTGATACGTGCGTGTCCCAATAGTACTCCTTATTGACTGTTTTTGGACGCATATACGGCCGCGTAGAAGCGAATTGGGGTAGGATAATAAGGGTGTGAGGTACGAGGAAGGATACGTCATAGGATAGGGTAGGACCTATTCGCGAAACGGAGTGGGTGGCACGTAGGTGGCCCGATAAAAATCGAGCACCGGCTGACGCTGACGCGAGTTACGCGAGGGAATCCGCGGGTCACGTGCTACAAGTCCTCGCTGTCGAAGGATATCGACGACGCAGTTGGGTCGGCGGAGGATACGCGCGCCTTCAGCATGCGCTACCTGACATTGATGGAAGAAGCGACGGGTCGCAAGGGGGTTGGCGCACCTAACGTTACGTTTGGAAGCAATCGTAGCGTGAAAAACGTGGAGAAAGGGAGGGGGCGAATGAAAGTACGCGTGTCGTTAATAGCCGTCGTCGGGACGAAATATCGATCGATCCTCCGCGCGGAAGCGAGATACCGAAATGAGGGAAAGCGTCGGAGAGAAGGAGAGAAAAAAGTGCGAAAGTGAGACGGAGGGCGTGAGACAGACAGAGGAAGGGATGAAAGAAAGAGGGACGAGAGACTCCAATTTCAGGCTTCCCGAAGCAGCGGTGATACGACGTTGTCCGGAATTCAAAGTAGCTCGATTTTCACAGAGGATGTCGTCGTCAGCCCTTAAACGAGTGCCTCTTCAGCTTCGGTCGAAATCGGTGCCGACAGTAGTCTTCCTGTTTCATAAGTCGGATTCCTTTAAGTCGCTGCCGTTTGCGGATCGATGTTGTCGAGAGTCACGAGTCCAGCATCATAGTTGGTCTCCCTCGGCTCGACTCCGTGCGCGAGGAAGACGTTACGCTTCTCGTCGCCGTCGTCGTCGTCGTCGTCGTCGCCGCTGCCGCCGCCGTCGCCGTCGCCGTCGCCGTCGCCGTCGCCGTCGTCGTCGTCGTCGTCGTCGTCGTCGTCGTCGTCGTCGTCGTCGTCGTCGTCGTCGTTGTCGTTGTTTCAAATTTGATCCAGGCTGTCGGTGAACTTGTTATCCACGAGTTTATTATTTAATCTCGGTGATCCTCGGACGGGTCGGATTGACCGTCGCTGCGGACGCGTGTCTGTCGTTGAGGAGCGAGAGCACTTCCGAGGCATTTGGTACCCATGTATGTACCGCTCCTCACTCCACCGCGTCGCGCCCGTTACCTCGTTTGCTCTTCGTTGCTCTACGTTCCGTCAGCAGGAAATGCGAGAAGCGCGAACGGTAGGAGCCCGCGTAAAATTTCGCACCGCCGCGCTGGCTGGCTCGGTGAATATGCGCCTCGTACGAACGTCGATATCGGACTGAGCCGACGCTAGTGCGCGACGATGTGCGCGAGGGAACGGACCTACGGAACGGGAACCTCTGGAGCGACATCGACGTCTGTACAATACGACGAAGGTTCGTGCTACCGGTGGTCCGGTCCCCCGATTGGCCGCGGTAATTGTGTACGTACGCGCATACGCCGGCCGACCGACCCCTTTTAAACGGTGAAGAGCCGGGTAGCGCGAGCGTTGTTATCTTATTATATTATAGAGCAGAAGAGGTAACGGTTCGCGCATAAAATGGGGTGGAAATTATTTGAGACATCGAAGCGCGATTTTTTTTTCTTCCACGGAATACTCGAATTTCGGAAATTATAAATGCGATCTGGATCGCAGATTAAATTGTACCGCATTGAAATTTAAAAAATAGCGACTTGGTGAAAATTATTAAGCACCCTGATTTTTATCAATCGTTAACAGATTGCGCGATAATCCCATTCCATCTTGCCGGCTGCTGAGGGATGACGAGTGCCGATATAAATCGCCAATCTACGTCATAACTCTTCATGAAAACATTTTGCTAATTGATATATGTGCGTATTTCCATTGATCTTTTAACTCCAAGATGATGAAAATGTTTTTCTTCGTTGCTTACGTTTCAATGACGTGCGTCTCGGGTATGACTCACTTTGAACTTGGCGGGTCTTTTCTGGGGCGGCGAGGGTAGTTTAAACCGACGAACCGGCGTCATCGATCCGATTGTTGTTCCATTAAGGGGTAGTGGAGACATACATTCGACCGCGCAGCTTCCCACGCGTCACCGTTTCCGTCGTAACCGCTTCGATCGAAAAGCTTTCTCGCGTCCACAGCATCCTCATATCTAGGCCCCTTGGACATTCAAGAGCACCTTAATCCTCATCCGAGCCACTTCATCCCCTTCGACGGGAAAAAAACAAATTTCGCTGACGTAATTGTTTAGCAGAAATCCTTGGCTCAACTTTACTCTAAATAACTCGAAATGAATTTCGCTGGCGATTGAGAACAAAATAGAATCCAGCTTTTAACTATTTCTATTATTGTAACAATTTTTATATTTAGCTCATATTTCATCATTTAAAAAATATGTCACCCTTTACTTCCTCTTGGCAAGATTCTTCAGATTCTTGGCAAGCTCATGACGTCGGTGACTAAAGGCGGTCGTGATCACTCCGTGACGTCATTCGTCGCTATAGTACTGTACTATCTCTAGAAGACAAAACGTTTCACGGGATCTGCCCAAGCTTGCTATATGCAAAGGTACATAGAGGCGGGTCAGTCAGTAGCTTTGTCGAGTTACGTAAGCGGTCGCGTAACCTTTTGACCTTGTTCTCGAGTTCTTCCGTCGCACCTCTGTCGCACAAACGTATATACCGTTTACCTGATTTGCATCGAACAACATTAATAGATATACTCATTATAACCGTGTCATTAATGACCCTCACAACGTTCCGCTTTTGGTGGTCTACGCCGAGTAAACTTCGGTCTTAACGTATACATTATTGAAACTTTTAGAAGAAACATAAAACGTTGAAAGAAGTATTTCAGAAGTATTCCAGAAAATCCGCTTAGTTATGCTTTTTCGAGCATTGAACGTTGAACCATCGAGAAATCCGATATACTGCCTATCTTTCTTTTCACCGATACACCTGCGCTGATTATGGCGCACCAATGTCGCGAGCAGTGCTTGCATAATAACGCGTAAACCTTGGAAGCAATTTTCCTCTTGCAAATTAGTTCGGACGGTTAAAATATTAACGAAGATATATCAAAATAGTACGAGTTTCGTTACATGTATAGATTACTATTATATAGTACATATTTACATATGTATAGTATACATATGGAGAAATTATATTTCTAAAATTAGAGAAGATATTAAATGCTAATGCGAGCTAATGAGAAATACAATAATGAGGTATAATCCGTATTATACGTACCTACGTTTTATTTTTAATCTCCATTTGCAAGTTTATATTTATAAAAGTCTAATGACGCCGCGTATTTATAATATATATAGTGCACACATACAGCATATATTATATTCCTAACAGTTTATATACTTTTATATTAATGAAATTATTATATCCATATATAAATTCCAACGACGTTCGTTACTGGTACAAATAATTCAAATGTAGGAATAATGATTATTTGAAACAACGTTATACAATAACATAACGACATACACGTGCATATAATGAGCAATATATGTCCTTGCTGTTCAATGCACCGTGTTAAATGCGGTGGACAACCGAATGACGGTGGTCGCACCGAATGACGCACAGGATACGTATGATTTTTCTTCCTGTTTACAAAAGAATCCAGCTCTATTTTTTTACTACAGAAATTGAAACTAGCGTCAGAAGTGAAGAATTCACCATGAATAGATTGCCTGATCTCTCATCTATTGCCGTGCATATCCTTCGCGCGCAAAATAAGGACCTACGGTCGTATCTTTACCATCCATCTAGCAACACATACTAAAGCGGTTATACAAGTCCATCCTCACAATGGTCATTCAACTTCTTTCTGCGCCTCGGTGTAAAGCATTTTGTACTATTATTCTGAATGGTACCGCGTCCCTTGGGAATAAATGCGGATTATGCGGATTCTAAACCAGTAAAGGGCCTATTTCGCAAAGTTCTCACGGCCAAATATTCAGTACTTGACATTAGATATTATATCTTGATTGGATTTTTAATTATTTTTTTACAAAAGAAAGAATAAAAGAGAGAGAAAAAATATTAATGGTTAAAACATTTTCGATTTGTCAAGTTTGTAAGAATAGAATGAAATAGAATCAATGAAATAAAATAGCTAGGCTATCTAACTTTTTCAAAATGAAATTAATTTTGCCAATAATTTCTCTAGTAATATAAAGTACTTAAATCTGTGTCTAGAAAAACATATTTTCTCGTGAACAGTTTTTCATATCAGTTCTGTCACAATGAGAAGAATATATCTATTTGCGTACTATCATTGGGTCAACAACTATGTCAAGGATGCATTACCGCGATACATATCGAAGAAATCAATTTGTTTAATAAATGAATGCCGTGATCACGAAACTATTATTACTAATATGCGTTCGTAAAACATTTGCTCGGCGAGGACATTCGATATAATGGTACGGCAATATATATTTTTGAGTGTGCGAAAAATATAAATATTCATTTTGATATGTAAGTGATATAAATGATATAAGTAAAATAAAACAATATAACAGTTTACACGAATCGATTTCTACAGTAAAAAATTCTCCGTCAATCATTCTGCAGTCTGCAGTTTTTATTAGAGTATTGCAATTTTTATTCATATCATATAGTTTATTTCTGTATCCCTCGCAGTAAGAGCATGATATAAATCTTCGGTACATACTGCGCCATGGCAAGTAAGCTAATGTGATACTACATTGGTCGGTGTAAGTGGACGCTTACCATAGACCATTCCCTCCCATAGACGGTTTCACGTCACATCCTCATTCAGGAATTTATTAATAATGAGACATTGTTTACGAGTCGTCAATGTTGATCCTTCTACACCATGGAAATCCCTATTAAGGACAATCAAAGTTCTCGTAAGCGTGCACAAGTATCTCGGGTGAAATAATGACATATTTGAACCGTATACAATTTACGTTCCGTAATTCTTTTCAATGAATAAATTCAATTATTTTGCAACATCGTGTATATTAATGTGCGCGCACATATCAAAATATATTATTATAAATATTCGCTCGGTGCGGATTTGACATAAATCAGTTGTCCGTTATTAATTATTGACTATGTAATTCAAATTGATATTGATTTTGACATTTTAATTAATATAGACAAAGTGTATTTTGATGTAACGTTGAAGACAAATCAGGAATATACATTTCAGTCCGTAAATTGATATTATATATGTCAAATATTATATGAGTCAAATGTATTAATGAATGTAACTTTGAAATTATACAAAAACAATTAAATAATTAAAAAACAATATATAAAAATGTAAAAACAGTATATAAATAATGCACAATAAATTAAAACAATATCTAAAATAATAAATTATTGTATAAATAAATCTCTATTTATACATTTCTATTTATACCCTTCTTATTCAGACATGCAATAATCGGTACCTGTAAGAAGATATAAATAAGTATTATAGGATAAATAAGCTCTCAATGGGATGATGCATTGTACACTTCATGCACTTACCCTGCGTTACATGCAAGATCCAATCTATGTATGTGCCGACACGCGTGTTGATTCCTGGTTTATCATTGCCGCAACCAAACCCGAAACTGATAATACCCACGAGAACTTCTCGTTTTGTTGTAGGATTCTGCCAAAGATCGGGACCACCGCTGTCAAACTGTAACAAAAATTGGAAATATAAATGTGAAAATGCGTTCTTCTTTCGCAATAATTACTATAAAATATCCTACCTGGCATGCGTCTTTTCCTTTCCCATAAGTACATAATTGATTATATGAAACATTCGGATATTGTCGACGACAATCTCGATACGTAAACACGGTTAGCGTAACTTTCTGCAAAGTTTTAGATCTCATACCTCCGAATTGCGTCGTTCCCCAACCTGTTTCGATCAAGTAAACATGAAAATCAATATATGAAAATTTGTTATGTGCGCAACACAAAACGATGAAAATTTATAATTTCATTAAAACTGTTGAATTATTTAAATAATAATTGCTGTTGCGACAATATTGCCTCACCCAATAAATCCACATAACTTCCTGCGAAGGAGTCAAACTGATGTTGAAACGGAAGACAAACCGGACCGACCTCTTCAGTGAAATTTATAACAGAATTAATCATTACTACAGCTATGTCATTTTCTAAAGATACGTTATTGTAAAAAGGGTGCACGTAAAATTGGGAAACCCTGTAAAGGCGCGCGGCATTTGTATCTGCACCTGAAATGTTAAAAAAACATTCATTTATTATAATTAAAATGCTGAAGAAGTACATGAAATATTTTTGATCGAAGAGTTGAATTTTAATCGGATAAAGATTGTTCGGTACGTCTATTTAAGATCTGCACAAGTATATCTGTATTATTTTTACTATCTAATTTCTTGAATATTTAATTTGTACTCAAATGTTGAGGTAATAATAGAAATTGATAAAAGTAGAACAAAGCTATTTTCTTTGAGAAAAATTTATTCTTGAAAAAAATCTTCAAGGTTTATATAAAGAAATATATTTTTACCCGTGCTAAGGTCGTGATCTCCCACAAGTACGCCGGTAGTATCTGTGTCTCTATCGGTCAAACAATGTGCGGCAGTTATCACGTGTCTTTCGGATATGATCGTCGCTCCGCAAAATACGTCTTTTCGAAAAGGATCGACAAGACCGGCCATCATGGGATATTCGTTCACGCCAGTTTCCATACCTCCCACTATTTTTGTCTGCGATGATTAAAATCAAAAGGAAAGATTCATAGAAGTTTCTGTATTGAATCTTTTATGTTCTAATTGCATTTAGCGTGTACCGGCTTTTTCCATCCGCATCTGCAAGTATCATTCCCTATTTCGTCGATTGCCTGCAGTTCGCACAGGAACTTAGTTCCCGACGACCAGAAGGAGGTTGATAATTCAATGGTCATGACTTTTCCTGTCGATTCCACGCTAAATGTCTCATTGCCGCAATAAGAATGAGACGCGGTATCATTCACATGTACGGTTAGTTTATCTAAGGTGCATCTAAAATTCTGCAAAAAGAGGTATTCTAAATATCGTTATAAAAATCCTGTAATTTATTTGCAATATTAATTAATGACGAATCATTATTTTATAAAGTAATAGTTAAGACAGTTAAGTAATAGTAGAATAGTTGCTTTAACGATTTTGAGGCTCAGAAAATTAAATTATTCTCTTCATCGATACGAATCGACGATCATGGCAATAAATAGTTTTTAGTGATTCTATTCACGTTTGTTTATAAACGCATATCTTACCCACGGTACGTTGAAACTATTGCACGTTAATCTAACGCGATAATCACTTTCCGCAATCCACTTGCAGTGTTGTCGACTATCAGAAGCGTTGGGATAATCAGGATTATATATGTAATATATGTTACCAGGTTTTAAACGTTGAGAATAGTTGCAACTTTGAAACAAGCCGTTTGACATTATAAAACAGAATGACAGCTTCAGCGCGAGCAATCCAACTATAAAAAGACGGTCCGTTACCGATAGCTATGAATATGCTATTCTTTTAGTATCACAAATACACAATGAGAAAAAAAGTGCATTGTATAATTAAAAAATATCATTTTTTAATTTATCATTACATTCATACAAGGATTTCATATGTTGTGCGAAATGACGTATTTTTTAATCAGTGCTTTTATTCTCATCGAGACTCTAACGAGACGACACTAAAAGTATTCGCGCTGAAATTATCTCGGAAATGATAGTAATAATTAAACGTTGATTGCCGCCAAATGCTTAAGAGTATTTCAAGAATAAGTAATTGCAACGCCAGTTGTCGCCAATGTCATTGCGCAACCGAAACAGTTTTCCTCTAAAATATGTACGATATCTTTCTATTTTGCTGTCCCTTTAATTTGTGGAGGTAGACATGTCTCCTTGGCAATCGAAATCAGATTTGCTACCAAATCGTCATGTAATAAAGTGATATTACAAGATCAACTCAGAAATAGGTGGTCGTTTATGAAGAACCGCATTGCGGTTGTTATCATATATCGCAAGTCCCAAGCAAATGTATAGTGACATGCTACAGGAATAAGTTAAGCTTTCTGAAGTCAATAAGCAAATCGGTCTCATCGATATTATTGTAATTTCAAATTTCCGAGAATCTTATAAATATTAAATATCGGAATAGGTTGAAAATAATCAACGTACGATGAAATAAAAAATAAACGATACGGGAGATGGAGTTGAAAGTCGCACGAGTTGATTGTCACAAATTTTATAGTTCATTTAGTAAATAACGAAGCGTACTCTTTTTTATAATGTAGATTGTTAATATTCTATAATAATTCATTATAGAAAGTAATTTACGCCCAAAGCATCGTGTAGAATCCTCATAATGACTTTTTAGAAAATAAATGTAGTGAATACATCTTTTAACAATCTTTTACTTTTTTATCTTTTTTTATTAGTTCCTAGCATTTTTTATTATCTTGTAGTTACGGGAAATGACACGTTTAAAATAATTTTTACTCTAATTTGCAGCGTGTTTTGGTTGCAAAATTTGCTGTTTATAAAAGTAAGTTGACATTAAAAAACCACGCAAATATTATTATTATATGTATTAATAACAAATAGATGGTAAAAACCGAGCAAAAGTATACAATACAACAGCAGCAAGTATTGAGTAAAATTTTCCATAACTTGACTTTTAAAAATATCTTTAAGTACCTTCAAAGTATCTTTAAGTATGTGTCATTATTTTAAGTTTAAGATAATGATACATACTTAACCTTCCCTTCCTCCCCACGTATGGAGTTAATTATCACATTTTCATAGCTCCATTTAAAATGAAGTAACTTTCTTGCGCAATGATATATTCGAGCTAAATTTTTTTTTTTGTAAAGGTCGTAGATGGATTATAATACACGGTATAAAAATATTGCATCTTTTTATTACAAAATCAATATTTAAAAAATTGTGACAACCCCGGTCTCGTCTATCTTCCGCATTTTGAGCGAAACTGAGCAGCTTTACGCTCGATCGCCGTTTCCATTATCACGATTAATTGTCAAATCTTACTAGTCGAGTAGCACAATCGTATGCGTGTTGCGTATGATTTTGTAAAGTTACGAAATCCGCGGGTATCGGATCCTGCGGCCGCGCGGCTGCGACTTTGTGCAAGAATAAATTGAACATATGTATATAGATAGTTGGAGCAATTTTATTATAAATGGCAATTCTCTCTTCTTGTCCCCGGGCGACGACGCGCTTTCAGCAGGCCCCACGTTGAATGAACCTGAATGAAATATGCATACGCGCGCACATGTGTGTCGCGGGGCCTTCATTGATTCGCGTGAACGGTCGTTCCCGTCGGGCTTGGCTCACTCGGCCGATCGCTCGGGGAAAACGCGAGTTTGTTGCCATCTAGCCGCGAGCCGGAAACCAGTTCGCGCTCGGCGTTATCAAGCCAAGAGCGGAAGGTCGTCGCGGTGCTCGCGTTTACCGACGTCGACCGACGTCCCAACCAAACCCGAGCCAACTCGCTGACCCGGCGGCAGCCGTCGCCGCTGGTTGCCATGGTGGCTGGAAGTGATGGCTGTGATCAAAACACAAACAAACCGTGAGCTTCCCAAAAGCTGCCTCGAATGGGTGCAATTTGACGCGTCGTCACGTGCTTACGGTAACGTCAGACTCGCATGGTTTTGTGCAGATGGTTTTCTGAAATTTTCATCAGCTCCCCTCTGTCACGGGTGTGCCTACGGAGCAGCCGCGAGCAATGCCAAACCGCGACAACAGTGTTGATAAGCGTACCAGAGAAAAGGTAGGTCGTACAAATGTCTCTTCGCAGAAGGGATTCTGACGTGATGGCATTTCTTTTAATTTGATTTTATTGTAATCGCAGCGCAGCAGCCGTAAGATCTCAATCGTGGAGAATGAACTGGAGCCGGTGCACAAGCCACTGCGTTATAGGCGGTTTCACAGAACAAAACGTCACCCAAGGGTCAACGGTGAATTCGAAGAGTTGACGGATAAAAATGGAAATGGTAACGGTGTTATGCTGCCTAAAAAAGGTAGCAAGCATAGCGTTCAGAAGAAAATTGACAGATTGGTTGAAGAAAACCGGATATTGACGATGAAACTGGAAGGCTCTGACATAAATCCTGGTAAGTTCTCGATAATAATATATTTATGATATAAATAATATTCTTTGCTATAAAAAGCAATTGAGAAAATACTCTGTAAAATTTCAGAAGTTGTTGCAGAATTAAAAGAAAAGGATTTCTTAATATCAAGAGTTTGCAACAAGTACCAGAAATTGTTAAAAAATCACGACAGCCTGCAACAGGAATATGAGAAAGTAAATGCTCTTTTGGCAGAACGTGAAACGGAGTACCATCAATTGCACATGCATCACAAAAAATTTACAGAAGCTTTGCAGAAAGTGGAGAAAACCAATTCCAGTCTTCTGATGTTTAACCAAAAATCCAAAGCTGAAAATGTTCAGTTGAACGAAGATGTACTGCTCCTTAAGCACGTGATATATCGTTTGAATGCAGAGCTCGAAAGATATCAAGATAAACTAAAAGAATCTGGACAAAGCATTCTATCTAAAAATATTAATGACTTAGATTCTAAGAAATCTGCAGATGATATTAAAACGGTATCGGAGTCATGGGGTTCAGTGAATACTCATGTGCTAGGACCACTTTTAGACGCTTATCAGGAGAACCTGTCGGAGAAGCAGGAGCTTGTAAATAAGTATGAGGAGGACATCGCGAATTTTAGTACTAAATGCAAAGAAATTATTATGGAGAATGAGTATATGCAGAGCGAAATAGAGAAAATGAAATCAAAGGTATTCTATTTATAAAAGATGATTGTTATACACCTTACAATTGTTGTAGTAAAAGTTTTTCAGTGTACCAGGTACGCCGATGAAATCAAGCTGATGTCCGAGGATGCTGACTTGCTCAAGGAATTGAACGAGTGCTATATGAGACAGACCGCTCACCAAAAGCAAAAGATACACGAGATCCATTCGTTGTACGAACAGAAAGTAGAGGCAATGTCATTTGACAATAACAGACTTCACGAGGAGTATCTCGCTTCCAAGACTGAATTAAGTAATCTTCAAGGGAAATACGATGTTCTTCATAAGGAATATGAAAAGTTGCAAAACGATAATACAAAAACGATGCCTATTCATGTTCATAATGCTGCCGTCGAAGAATGCAAAGAATTGTTTGAGAAATTGAAGCGTCAGTATGAAACCGAGAAGGAAAAACTATCCATTCGCATTAAAGAATTGGAAGAATCCCACGGTCAAAATAAAACGCAACTGGACGTAGTTACGATAGAAAGAAATCAATTGAACGTATTGAATAAAAGTTTTGAGAAGCGTTTGAAGTGAGTCTTATATTAATGCGTTACAAATAAACTGTGTGACTTACGTTATTTATTCCGTTTTTTCTCTCTTTTTTAGACATATACAGCGAAAATTGGACCATTTTCAAAAAGTTACGCATTCCATACAAATATCCCGTGATTCTTTTAAGAAGCAGTTAAGAAAGACTACGCTATATTGCGAAGAGTTATTCAGCGAATATGAAAGGATAGCCGCCGAACGAGATAAGTTAGTCGGCCTTTTACGTGAAACAGAAAATGAAAATGCAAGCATTCATTTTCTCGGCGATACTATTACTCAACGAGTAGGCCACCTAAAGGAACAGTTAAAGGTATATAACAAAGATTCATACTAGACCGTATAAGCTTTATAATATCGTTGTTATAATAATATCGATCACGTTGCGATTTTATTTACTTTTTAAATATTATCAGATTGTACATGAAGGTGCCAAGCAACAAGTAGCGCTGGCAGAGAAAAATATGAAAGTGCAACAGCTTGGAGTACACCGGATGAAGGACGAGTACCACCGAGAGCTGCAACGCTTCAAGCATTTGCTGAAGCAAAAAGAGGAAACGATCGGACGACTGCAGAAAGAGATTAGCTCGACCCGCGAGAACTTGGAACTCGTTTGGAAAGTCACCGCTGCGGACGGCAAGAAAGTTAAAGGGCCGCTGAAGAGCGCGAAGATTCAGCACGTTTAGTTAAACTTAGAAATGTAAAATCTACGATTTAGGAAGTGTAAAATAAATGCCGTTCCGTGCTGACAGTATCGTGCGAAAAACGCGATAAAAGAAGCCCATCGTAAAATTTTACATGCCCTAACGCTGATCATTTTAGAAGCCGCTTTGTCGACTGTAAATGGAAGCTAGTCATTGTACAATATATATGTGTAGAATAATGTATCGAACACGCGAACTTTGTAATTTATTAATATATATGATTACATAAATGATAATTATACCAGTTTCTTATTGCATCTCCGTCCAGGTCGACATGTAGCAAGATCGGCCCGACGTTACGTCACGAGTTTAAAAGCTGCTGCTCCGACCGGCCGATCGTCGAGATAATGTATTCCGCATGATAATGACACGTTTCTCGTGTCAAATATGCCCGAACGCGCTCGTTCAATACGAAGTGGAGGAAACGGCAGATTTATCGATAGGATCACCGGCTTTATTTAATGGTGACATCAACCGGCAAAAGGTTTTGAAGGTTGCCGTTGGTGACAGCGGAGTTATAAACGCCGAGGTACCCGCGGCGTGTGAGAAATTGACGTTCCCCGCTTATAGGCGTGATCTCACGTTCCATTAATATTAACATGCAAAGCGCATAAGTGCGCTCGTAATCGCCCGTTGAGCACCTTGCGTTTTGCTAAACGGCTCCGCTAATTGCCGGAGCGTTTTTCCTCGAGTGCAGATAATCAACAAACATTGACTGTTACGCCGATATTAGCGATAAATGTGGGCATAGACCGAGAAAACACTTGAGATATTTATAACGCTCGTAATCGATTCATTGTTTCTTTTTGTCGTCAAGATGACGTCTCTAGATATTGAAAAGATTACTTGGACATCTCCGCAATTATATTTATCAACTTCGTAGCGGTTTCAATGTCAAAAGATCCATCTCTTTTCTACTTTCCGTTCAGCGAGATTATCTTGTTTCGAATAATTCATACCGATTGTTTCCGATGTTTGTCGCAACAGTTTGAACGTGATTTTGAGTCAAACGATGAATTTCGTCGTTTCAGTCGCGCCTTCGTCGCTACATTCACGTTATGCGCGTAAGCGCGCAAAGCGCGCTCGGAACGCGCGAATCTAATTGGCCCGCCGTTTCGAGAACCGCCAAATCGCCGGGCGAGAAATTTCGAATTGCGCTTAGCGAAGGAGCGTCATGGCGGGAGTCGCGCTCGTACCGTTCCGTGTCGCTCGCGAGTAACAATGAAAAGTGGGCGCTTTGAGAGTCAAACGTGGATTAGTTGCGCGTGAGTTGACGCGTTATGCAACACTTGATTAATAATCCAGTACAAATTATAAATCTGTTTTACTTTCAGTCATGTTCGACGACGCGGTGGGACTCTCGGCGACGCCCGATGCCGTTTACGACGACAATCGCCACGTCGCGCCATCAACACGTACGATTTCGGTGTCGGCGGCCGCTGCCTCTGCTGTCGGGAATCCATCGAAATCCTCGCGCACCTCGCACCTTCTCTCGTCGAGACGCGTCTCAATCGCCGCTCAATAGACGCAGCATGGTTATAATACGTAAAATTTTAATCTATCGCTTTTATTTCTGAAATTTCTCAAACGAAGGTAAAAATCTCATACGAGAATCATTAAGAAGTATTTTCTGTCTTGAAAATTGAATTCTCCTGTTTCAGCCCCCCCCCCCCCTCGAAAGCATTCTCCTAGAATCGTATTCTCGATAAGATTTTTATCAGAAAATTAAGCACGGTTGTCTAAAAGAGATAGAGGCATTAATTCGAGCGATCCCTAATCTTCCATCGCGCGGATTTCTATCGAAGGATTTCGCCACGTACTTCGGCCAACAGGTATCCGCTTTCCGCTACCGTGTAACCGGTGACGTCACGGTCGCGAGAGCGCGAGCGAGCGACCGCGTAAAAAACGCGAGCGCCTAGTTAACGCTAACCTCCGCGGCAGTTACATCGGATGCCGGCTACGCGCGACACGCATATTAATTTGAGAAACTAGTTCTCGCGCAATGGATGCGTGACCGACGAACTTGAAGCGAATCTGCGAGTACAGGCGTTTCAATGAGCGTGCTGAAAGGAAACGAGACGTCGAGTTTTCGACATTGAAAGGCAGATAAGCGACTCGTGTCGCTTGAAATAAATTTACCGCAAGAAGATTTAAACAGCAGTCCAGTTTGCTCTTTGTTGTTTTATTTAGAGAAGGAGAGTACGGCATATAACGCAAAAACGGCAAAATAGTTTATAAGATAGATTAAAATAAAATAGGTAGAAACAGAAAAATAAAACGGAATATATTGAAATATATCGAAATACGCGCATTAGAGTTCGCGGCGTGTAAAGTCGCGGAAACACAAAGTATTTCATAAAATACATAAATTAGACTAACAATAAGAGCTGGAGATCATACGTCTATCTTTATTTAATCTTTAAGTTAGACAAATCAGACGTAATATGATTTAACTTATCATGTCTATTTCTACCAATGCAGATTAACTTTAATCTCGATTTAATTAAATTACTTTTCATCTTTCTCTAATTCGTAGGACTCAAAAAAGATAGAAAGTAAATTAAACGGAGATTAAAGTTGATCTGCATTGATAGAAGTAGACATTAATCAGCTTTTCAAGAAGTCGAAAAAGAACCGGCCCCTAAACAGATAGAAATGGGTAAATAAAATGGAACGCATCGAATCGAAGTGCATTAGAACACGCGGCGTGCAAAGTCGCGGACAGGCACCTGAAGCCCGACGAGAATCGCTAGGTGGGCTCGCTGAAGTATCGATCGAACATCCGGACGGCGGACGATTCGAAATTGAATGTTCGCGGCACGTTCGTGCCGGCCCTGCCAGCCGCTCGGTCGTTTCCGGCGCGCCTCGGGCGCGCTCGCTCGCGCACAGGCAAAATGTCGTCTGCTAGGCCGCGTCGTCCGTCATTCGTGGTGCAACCGGGTCGGGCGTTCGTGACGCGAAAATCGTGCGCGCGATAAGGCGATAATGCGCGGAGCGCGCGCGCGCCGCGCTCGCGAGTAAACGGCGGTTTCGCGACGGTGCGCTGTTTCGGTGTGCGAGAACGTGCCGCGCGCCCGAGTACCCGAGTACGTTTCGATCCCCCCGACGTGCTTGTGCCGGACGCGCGTCGAGCGAGAGGCCGGGGCCGGGGAGCGGAGAGGAGTCGTGGCGAGGAGTCGCGTCGCCGCCGTGTACGAGGGGCAGCCCGTCCGCCGCGGTCGTTCCGTGGCCGACGCTGGGAGACATCGATTTTCGCTCCTTTTTACCGCGGGGTGCGATCGGCCGGCGTGTCCGATCGGCGGACGATGCCGCCGTGAGCGGTGAGCGGTGCACCACCACCACCACCAGGAGGCAAGGAGGAGTGCGACGGCGTATTTTCAGCGTAAGCCCCTCTTTCTCTCCCCCTTATTTTCTGTCCCAGCTCTTTCTCTCGGACGCCCGCTCTCTCTCTTTCTCTCTTTCTTTCTCTCTCTCTCTCTCTCTTTGCGCGTGGCACGCGTAAATCGTCGCCGTCGCGTGGCTCTACCCGCCGCCCGCGGTTAACGCAACGCTGCGAGCGTCGGCGGCGGTGCGGGAGGAAACGGCGCTCCGCTCCGCCCCCCGCGCCGCACCGCGCGAGAACGCCGGAAGTAAGTAGAATCCTCGTTACACTTGGCGAGCGGCTAGGTTAGCTGCCGCTCGAAAACCGTGGCCGTACGCGGCGCTACGACGGAGCGCCTCGATTACGTCGCCGACGGCGACGCTGCGTGGAGCGCGCGGCACGCGACAAGTGTGCGCCTCTCGTTCCCGTTTCCCGTAATTCGCGGATCCGCGGGAGAATTCGGGTGTCGTCGGCGCGAGTGTGTGTGCACGCGTAATCGCGGTTATAGCCTCGCGAAAGTGCGGAAGTGAGTGAGGAAGGAAAGTGCATTGCTCGACTAAAAGTCCTAAAAGTCGACGAGGATCGACTTTGGAGAAGTCTGCATTTCGATCGGCGCTCTCGTAATTCCGGTTTTGATTATATATTAGATTGCACGTTTAAAAAACGCCGCGTAGACGACAGGGGGGAAGATTTAGAACGTTGATAACAGCGAATATGACTAATCCCCGCTTTATTACGTGCGATTGCGAGAGACCGCAGGCGTTGCGAGAGTAACACGGTGCTCCCGCGTTGTTTTCGTGCCTCGCAAGTTTTCGTTCGGAAAAAAGTAGGCTGCAGTGACTAAGCGCCAGGTACGCCGCGCGATATTCAATTTACGCAATCGTCGGACCTTGAATGTGTGGGAAGTGTAACGTGATAGCGCGGTGATAAACGCCCGGGGCGCGAGAAGATCGAAAATAGAGGTAGGACGTTCGATAATCCCGTCGGAATCGGAATGGATTTCTCATTAAACCCGCTGGCTGATTGCGTACTTGTATCGTTGTTTTCGAAATAGCACGAAAAGTTTCGAGATCGATACCGGTTTACGGTTTCACTTTTCGCCCGACCTTCCGTCGAGATTTATCGCCGCCGCAACCTTCGACCTATTTAATGTTTTTGGGCGAATAGAACTTCTGAAAAAAAAATTGACAGTGTGCGCTCGGTAGTGAACGAGCGGGCGCTTGTCAATCGATCGACGAGCAGCGCGTTTAATAATGTAGTTAAACTCTTACTGCAGTCACTTTCCCAAGGAAAGACCCTCACAGAAAACACTAGTTATGATTACGGTGACCATCTGTGCTATATTACCAAGGACAGTCTTTTATTTTAGGTCTGTGTCCTTTAGATTTATTTTTTCTTGAAAACTCACTTTTGCTCTTTATTTTTGAAAGTCCTATATTTATAAAAGTACTATATTTCAGTCTTTATTACCCTTGTATATTTTGTGTAATGTTTAAATAAAGATGTGTTTCTTCTTTTGTTATAATTGTTTTAGTTTACAAAATTTTACTTTTTTTCATATAATGTATATTCAGGGAAAAATATTAATTATTGATAATAATGAATTTACGTTACACTTGTTTGTGAAAAAGAAGAGTAGGTTTTATTTTTCTCAAGAAAATGTGGTCATCGTAATTATGATGCGTGCCTTTAAAATTCATTATAACGAATTCATGTAATTTTATTCACTAGGAGAGTTGATGAAAGATATTTCTCTTCTAGAACGACGAATCTTTCGTAATATTTCGTAATAATTCTTTATGGGAAAAATATACATTGAAAAGCATGCTAATTTGTTGCAGAAATATACATTCATCAAATTAAAGTTTCTTTATTACGACTTTTTTTATTTCAAATAACAGTCAATAATAATTTTACATTAGATGTTGATCATATACAGAGAAATGTTTATATATATCTCACGAAATAAGAGAGTGTGAAATGAAAAAAGAAAATATATCAGAGAAACCACTTCTCATAAAGCGTAAAAAAAAATCGTAGCTCTGAATTGAAATCGTTCCATTCATTATATCCCATTCTTGAAGCGAGATACAAAAATGCACCGGCTTTTCTGGTATTGAATTGTAAACAGGGATCGCAAGTAGACCGGTATATCATTTCCTTGGCTTCGTCGCACTTGAGGCTAAACAATTCTGTTTACTCGGCATGCGGCTCGCGTTCGACGTTGGAGTATATGAAAGACGCGCTCGGCCGATCAGATTACGCGATGAGAATACGCTAGAATTTTTAACTCGAAAACTGTAATAACGTTCGAAAACACGAGGCGCCCGTCTTCCGTCGCGCCGTCGGCGCCGTTTTTTCGACAAAGCGACAGTCACGCGGCAGATGCGAGCTTTCGTCGGCGACCGGTTATAACCGCGCGTAGCACCCTCGTGAGAGAGTTCTTTAATGACTCGCTCGTAAAACCAGATCTCGGCGCGCGTCGGGACTGCGTCTCCGAGTTAAAGTTTACTATTGTAAACCGTCGCGCTGCCGTGCGCGTCGCCGCGGGTCTTTTCGTTTCAACCGGAAGCGACATTAATTGCACGCCGCGGGAGGAAGCCGCGAAATCTTCCCGGCACGATCTATCTCGTGAATTTATGTCAGGCCACGGTGAGTCGATTTCCTCTCAACCGGATTTCGAGTCGACCGGAGGAGAGATACGGCCGCAATCGAAAATATACCGCCGCCGCGACACTTCGCGTTTCTCGACGCGCCTCGTTGCGAATCGCTCGCCCAATTTGCGTTCGAACCCGCGTTATTTCGCGCGAATCGAAGCCGTTCGAAGGACGTAAGTGGAACGGATATCCGCGTGGTCGAGAGCGCTGTCGAGAGAAAGAGAGAGAGAAAAGGAACGGGAGAGGAGAGAACCCGCGGAGAGGTTCGCCGCTGTGTTCCGCTTCTTAATTACGGTTTTATCGCGCGCTCTCCGCGTCTCTCTCTCTCTCTCTCTCTCTCTCTCTCTCTCTCTCTTCCATTCATCGCGATTTTCTCGTGGACGAGTGCATCTTAATAGCGGCCTTGTTAATGCCGCGTTTGATACAATTTAAAATCACGGGGGCTTTTGTTCCGTCGCGCGTTAACCGCGTGCCCGATATAAGTTCTCGCCGTTGATTGTTTGGAATAATCTAACGGTACCTGTGTGTGTGCGTGCAACGAATTCCGGAAGCTCGGTGCTCCGTAATGTGAATAGAAGTCGGTAGGTTCGGCCACATTTGTAAAGATGCTGGGTAGGGTCAACGTACGGATAAGCCGACGACAAACGAATAGCCGGTGTTTTCATAGCGGTTTACATTAGAAAAATACCGTGTGTGATACGCAGCAAAATAATATGAATTCTTGACTGCTACTGCAATTTACGTGCTCCAACAGCACGATGACGTAAGTCGCGTAGAAAGAATAATTCTTACGAGGAAAATGTTGGAAACAAATGTTCGTAAGAAAATCTGAAATTATTTTAATCGTTCAATCGTCGCGCTCTTTTTTTTAACACAAATTAACGCGTGGAGTCTTGAAATATTTCAATATAAAAAAATTAATTTATATCCCTTGGAAATAATATTTGTGCAAACGTTTAAAATTGGCAAAGTTTGTACTTCATTACGAAAAAATGTGTTTCAAACGTTGGATTTTTGAAGATCTCGCGCGACAACTGGAGGATCAGCGAGTGTAATAAGATAGTTGAAATTATTTTACTCATCCACACGTGTCGCTGTTCGTTCGTCAAGGTCGTCGGCGTGCCGCGATCTCAAGATAGCCAGTATTATTTTCAATTCGTCCCCTAGGTAGCTAGAGTTCTCGGAAAGCGCGCGGCGGTTTCAGACGCCCCCGGTTGTACAGCGATCTCAACGAGCATGTATCGCTCGCGTGATAAAACACATCGTGTCTCTACAACCCTCGTGTTCTCTACCTTTCCCCCCCCCCTCTCCACCGCGACGAGCTAGAGCAACACAATAGAGGGTGACCTAAGCGCCCGGCAGCGAGGTAACGTCATTCCGTGCCGCGTTTCCGGGCGAGAGGCGCGATTCCGTTTTCCTTTTCGATCCGTTGTTATTGTTTGGCCGGGCGCGACTCGCCGCCGCGACGGTCGAAACAAATGTCGATCCGCGCGGGCGCGAAGACGAGAGAGAAGGAGCGACGGGGCGAGGGGAGGGGATAACAGAGTGCAGAGTGTTACGTTTTCCGCAGTGGACGCACGTGCGTCGAGACACGCACGTGTCTCTCTGGATGGACCGGCCTGGTGTTCGGTGTCACGTCGCGCGAGTGATGTAAACAATGCCGGGAAACGGCCGCGAGTTGTTGTACACAGCGTCGACGCAGCGCTGCGGCGGTAGCGGTGCGTAAGGACATTGCCATCGTGCGACGCGCCGTACGGAGCGGAGCGGAGGGAGAGGGGCGCATGCGGCGCGGCACCCGAGCATGGTGTAAGAGAAGCAATCGGACGGCCTGGGCTGCGGGGATCATGGAGTTCGAGCTGGACGGCAGCCTCAAGGAATGGGCGAAGGACAAGCCTCTGAGCATCCTGCAGCTCGATCCTGCCGACCGGGCGGTGTTGCGAATCGCTGGTGAGTACCGCAACGTCTCGCGTACATCGACCGCCGCTCGTACCTTAATTGCATGCTTACGGCGGATGACTCGTGGGGATATTCCGGGATACCCAAGCGCTTCGCGGTATTCTATTCTAACGTATATCCCTCGACGCGAGAGATACAACAGAGACGTTAGATTCGTAGCAGATTCATTGTTTCGGTATTCTGCTCGTGATTTATGTGCACGATTATGTGCTTCAGAGATCATGATTTAATATTAATACTAGTCGAGCAGAACTAAACGAGCTTGGATATCATCGAGATGTTTTCTCTCGTCGAAACGCGATTCACTTTGTTCGAGAACAAAGACGGATCGTTAGACCGTCGGTGTAGAAGCGACAACAGCGCTACTTTAGCCGGCGTATTCGAAAAATTGCCCGGGTATAACGCGTAAGACGAGAGTACCCTGCCGTAACTCGCTGCTCGACTCGCCCGTCCAGGCAGGCCTCGCATTCGTGCATTCATGCGGCGCAAATGCGCGGTGAGTCTGCGGGATTTAGAGGATGCGCTGCCCGATGTCGCTGATTCATCTTGATGCGCCCCGCGTTCCCGTCGCGATGCGCTTTCGCAGGGTCAGGATGTTAACAACGTTGACACGCGGCTATTTCAGCCGGTGGTTATTTACTTTCCGCCGATAAATATAGCGGGCGCGTTAGCCAAGTACACGGTCGCGCTCAAGCTCTTCTCGTTGTAGCACAGTGCTGAGCGTTGTTCGAGCGTGTATCTCGCTCCCGGGCGACAAAACGCATCGCCAACTTACATTCAGAGTATCGTAAACATCCGCGAATTTGCTCGGCTCGACCGAGCGGCGAACGTCCCACGTGGCTCATCCGGCCTAACGAGATGTTGAATTGCTGATGTTATTCTAGAGGAAAATGTGAATGGAGAGAGATAATTTCGGAAATCATTGATCGTTGGAATCGCTAAGTTAAAGCTTCGAAATGTCGACAAAAAAATTGTATAAATAATTTTTGTTTACTGTCTTATATTACTCGTTCAGCTATCTTTACGATATTGGTGAGTCATCGTAAACAAATTGAAAAATTCATCTTTGCGAGATAATTTAATTAGCGCCTATTCTAAATTCATCGGGCACTTTAACGTAATCTGATACCGCGTGGACGTCGACGCCCGATCACTGCCCGTATCGTTCGCATGCAAATTCCACTCCCACGAACTTTATGATCTCTTTGTGTGTATAGACAACGTATCTCATAGTCGGCTAGCGTTATCGTTCGTCGAATCTTCGTCAATCATTCTACTATTCGAGAGAATGAAAGAGACAGGCGGCTGATAAAAGCTCAACTAGATAAAAGTGCACTCCCTAGAAACTGACTATTCAAGTGGCATTTGTCATGCCTACATTTTTATTACATTCTATATAGCGTGATGGACATAATGTGCATAATAATGTGCATAATAATTGACATATTATCGATAACATAATTAAAAAATTGTATTAATATGGAAATATTTACATGATTATTTTTCGGCGGTTCTTGTTACTTTGGTTATCTATTTTGCTTTCGTATTGTTTCTGATGGATGCAAATTGCCCTTGTGAAAACATGCGAATATTCCATATACCGAATTCAATTTTACGATTAGTTTTCTGACGACTCTGTTCATCCCGGAGATGATTAGGGTCACGTCAAAAATAATGGATAATGGATGAAGCGTGTGTTAATAGCCCGTTATTCCAACAGAAGACCACGGTGGTCAGTCGGTGCATAAAGGTTCTGGGCGTTACCTTCGGACTTTCGTCCTAATATGATTAACGTGTCGGCGGTCCGCTGACCGCCCTGATTCGCGAGGCTAACGAACTTTAAATGCAACGTGAAACACAAACAGAAATTTCTCTTCAAGAATATGTAGTAAAACTCGCTATATCCCATGACAGTAAGGCGATAAAAATTATGCAACGTACAATATTTTTTTTTTTATTTTCTTTTCCACTCGGTAATTCTTAACGAGAACATTGCATTTTGACAAGGAGCGACGAACCATTTTTACCATAAAATATGAGATATCGTGAAATTCTAGTACAACGACCATCGCGTTTCCGTACTTCGCGACATCGTTGTACCCGGCCTTCAACGAGGGGTGGCAACGAGAGCAGTAACCCGAGAGCATTCTGTAAATATCGAGTTGCGCGTCAGAGATCGTCTTACCGCGATAATTTTTTTTCGTAGATGTCTTTTCTCCTCTCCGATGCCTCGCATCGCGACTCTCGGCCTGTCTGATTGTTATCTATCTCGGCGTGCATGATGCTGCGTGGGTGTCAATAATCTTCATTATTCAAAGGGACCGGATGTACGGAAATAAACGTTTTTACGTCAGAAATAAGTAGCCTGTGATAAAAACGTGAATGAAGAGCATTTACATAATTATAGAGAGAGAGAAATACTTCTTTACGCGGTAGAGATTTTCTTAGAACTGACATGTTAGATTTCTTATCTCGCGATTGTATATAATACAATTCAATTTGCGAGACGTACATGTAGCTAGCGTAAGTCGGTAGCTAGCACAAGATACCTATATTAAGATCCTATGTCTCACATACGCATCTATTCGTTAAGTATTAATGGCCCGTGGCAATTTAAGTTTGTTATGCGCTATTAGTCATAAGGTGGCCAGTGCGTGTTTCGCAGTAGCACGTTTCGTGGCCATCTATTTGTAAGACGATGATGCGATGCAGGAACTACCTGTCCATTGTTGCGTAATTTAATCACAATGTGTCTAGTCATAGCGCCATACATCATCTATCAAATTCTTTTTCGATCGAAAACTGCCTCAGTTCGAAGACTTTATGTCGAATGTCTTGATTTAATTTTCTTTTTATCTTTTTCTAGTTTTAAGAATTACAAAAAAGATAAAAAGTAAGAGTTAAAGCGAGATTAATGTGCATTAACAAAAAAAAAAAATTAGTCTGCAATGATAAAAATAGACATTAGAACATTTTTATTGAGAATCTGTAATTCTGATTAACTATAAAATTCTAAGTAACTATTTATTTGGAAAGTTTTATCAAGTCCTGAGTCAAGAAGATAAAGAAGATATCGAGTATTACTTGAAATATTTGAAAATCGTCTTAATTATCGATTTATAAAATATAACAAATTCAGTAATATTGATTGAAAAATTCTGCACACTCTCATCAAATATCTTTGAAATATTTCATAATTAATAGGCGCGTTTCATAATATTAGTGTATGGCTAAATTTGTCTAGTTTCCACGGATTAATTCCTCAAGTCGTTGACAGCGGTATTGTTTTTGTCTACTGGTTAGGCTGGTCGAATCGTTCTATCTCTTACGGATTATAGAAAGTAGGGACAAGTTAGGTCAGTTCACATTGAGCCACGACCGTGGAGGCGGCAACAGGTGCTCGGGTCACGGTTCGATGCCCGGCTATACGCCATCAACCGCCTCTTCGTTCGCTTCTCTGCCTAGAGTCTGTACTTGATGATGCGCCTTCCACTTTTAATTATTGCCACCTGAACGATTGCCATTTTCCCTGGGAGAATACAGAGGTTCTCTGTGAAGTTAACACTCCGAAATTCACATTTATCCATAAATAATCGTTTTTTGTCACCTGGCAAAAAAAAAAATAAAAATAAAAGAGTTGAACAAACTTCACTATACCTATACACTTTCTGAATATGTTGTTTTTTAAATTATATTAATAATTATAGATTTCGATTATCTGCTATTTATATCTACAGAAAACGAATATTTATAGATAAATGTGGACAAAGGATGGATAATCGGAATCCATATTAATTTTATAAAAATTTTCATTTTGGGATATCAATTTCACAGACCTAGAGTATAGAAAACCACTTTGAGTTGTTTTGTTGTGGCGTGAAAGTTCTCGGAGAAAGGCGCTTGAATAATTTTTAATTTCAGCTATAAAGCAGTTTATTTAATTAAAGGTTGTTATATTGTAATTGTGACTTTTATCGAATTAGAAGAGTGATTCCGAATTGCTCTTCAAGTATCCCCACATAAAATTACACGTGTGCCCATATGTCAACGCGTAAACGTAGAACGTAGCTGTTTAGACGCACAGACTCCATTAGGGCGTGCAGACTAAATTTACGTGCGAGACGTTCGTAGCTGTTCGTTCGTCAGTGCGCTTTTAACGCTCGGGCTTAATGTAAATTTAACCCATGGACAATGATCACCCACTCGAATCCGCGCGAGTTTTCACGCTTAACTCGATCTGTAATTCGCGTGGGAGCTCTAAAGAGTATGTCTGCGCGAATGTCTGGGCATTTCCCGTTCTCTTCCATTTCTGCCTAAAAGCAAAGAGTAAAGGTAATAGTCGATATCACCTAATATAGCACTGTTACATAATTCACAGCGTACCGTTAGAATATTTCGCGACCCGTCCGAGCACACGTCGCATAACGTCGCGTTGCGAGGCTGTATGTGGGCGCGGAAGCGGAAAAATGTAAGTAACGAGTTAATGTGAACTAGGTTCATTGCCTCGTACGAGAGCTTTTAGCGTTCTATGGCAATCTTGCATAATAATATTCCCGCAGAAGAGAGAAAGAGTTCGTTCTTTTCCGAATGTTTAACATTATCAATTAAATTAAATCTTTTCAATATTATGACATTTTTATATAATTCTTTAATTTTTAGGCCCAAGACGGTTCTTCGAAAATTTTGAAATATTCAAATATTTCGGCAAATTATATAATTGGCTATTATTCATGTCAAATGTTTTGAGACATATTCGAACACTTTTATAACACTTTAATGTCTCTGTATACTTCCGAGATGCAAATGATACTTTAGAATGCCGCTCGCGCGCCTGAGTTGAGTCTGCACATGTTCCCCTGTGGTGTCAGTTGCTATGTAAATATACCATGTAACAGCCGTATACCTGACGATACCGGGGTGCTCATCCCGACTTGCTTATTGACACGTACGTTGTTAATTAATCTTATATAACGAGAACTCGGAGAAATTACAAACCATTCTATGTTTCTTCGTGTAACGCTTTCTGAATTACTTTTAAAAAGAAAACTGTCTTGAAATAATTTTGCATTTAAAAACTTTGTTGAACATTCCACTTTTTAAAATCACTTTTATGCAGATAAATAGAAAGATAATCTTCGCTAATTTTAATTTGACACGAAACATAAAGTGGTATAACTATAATAATGTAAAGTTTCATTTGAACCGGCGCGAAAAATTTCGCTCTGAATACCGTTAGAAAAAGGGCAGAGGTCAGGCCAGTTAGTTTGATTTATAGACGTGAGATTCTATTTGCGATTATTCTTCTTCCGTTAACTCGAAAACAAAGAGATCGTAATAATACGTACAAATCACACGTTATATTTAATTTATAATTTCTCCATAATGCAGTTGTTAATTTACAGCAGGGCTGGATCTACCTTACCAGCAAGAGATATCGAAATATCGCGAGAACGTTGCACCTATTTCATCGATACCGCAACCGTTTTACCACACTTTAATATTATTACCGTATAGTGGTCGTTGTCTTCTTCATTCTTTTGGTGATAAATTTTTTCAAAGAAATTTTTTCAGTATTAATCTTATTTCTCGTCAAAAGAAAGCAGGATGGAAACTTTTAAATATGAATCAAGCGTTATTGAATATCTTTTTATCTATGTTCTAAGTTTTAAGATTTGCTTTACTTGTGATATATGATAAGACACGTACAAAAACGACGTGTCATCGCTGGCTGCGCAATGTTGATAATTTACGAGTGTAGTGTGCAAAATCGCACGTCGATCCCGATTTTGCAACGGTCAATTTTGCACGTCGCACATCTCTAAGCATATTTGCGATATAAATGCATTTATTTCGAAAATATATGATCTTTTCAAAAAATGTATTTAAATCTTTATGATATACAGTTCTTTATATACAGTTTCAAAATATTTGACACTTGCAAAGACTTTGCCACACTTGGTGAAACAACCTTACCTTGTGAAATATTTTTAAACTTCGGTCGCATTTTTCGGATAATCTTTCGGATAATCAGTCGTTTTACACTTGCACGATATTTAACGTTTCAACAAGTTTAAATGTGTTTCAAGGACATGGATAAAATATATAATTTTTAAAACTACTACATGTATATTTTTTTATCTAACGTTGCCAACGGATTTACACTCAGCGTTCAACGTAAGACTGATTTTATACGTAAAGCGACGTACTTATATATTTGGAGTAATCTTGGTTTCCATCGTTGTACAGTTAGGAATGCCAGTTAAAGTTGCTGCCAGCTACGTAATACGCGAGTTAAATTAAAAAAAAAGCCGTGATCGTGGTCGATGACACTGAACAACTAACGAACCTAAAGACTTGATGACATTTAATTTTATTGGTACTCTGACTGCTTGTTCTGCTTATTTAAACGTTGAGTGCGATTAATTCAGTTCTCCAAGTTGTGTTTCCGCAAAGTTTTAAACGTAAACTTTTCTAATTTATAACGGATTTTGATTACATTATATTAATTAATAACGATAACAACATTAATTAAGATAAAAGCCTGCCAGTGTAAAGTTTCTTCTTCGAGTTTATTTCAAATGAAAGATTAGTACATAAATTTCCAATAGTAATTTATCCTTCATTGTGCGCGATCATATATTCCGTTGAATTAAAGTATGAGTAGCTGATCAATTTAAGCATCCCTGGACACGCATATTGCCGAGGGTTA
This sequence comes from Tetramorium simillimum, assembly GCA_011636635.1. Taxonomy (NCBI): domain Eukaryota; kingdom Metazoa; phylum Arthropoda; class Insecta; order Hymenoptera; family Formicidae; genus Tetramorium; species Tetramorium simillimum. Next base: position 89,629 of record VBVQ01000021.1, on the reverse strand, counting down.
CGTGGCTGCGAGAAATAAACGCGTGACCCCACCGGGAACATTTGACCAGAACTCTCTTTCTCTTTCTCTCATTCTCTCATTCGATTCGGCCGTAGAACAGTCTGGGTACGCGTTTCTGGGTGGGGTATATGAAAGATTGCCGGTGCTCTAAATAGTAGTGGTGGCCCTACGTGTCTTCCACTTGTGATCATGAGTGCTTCTCCGGATCGAACTCTAGAGCGTCGTTAGAGGCCAAGTAATCGGGCGTGAATGCCTCAATGATGACGCCCGTTACGATACAAATATACGGCTGCTCTCCTGACGAATAGCGTTTCGACAAAGCGTGCAGCGTTTTTCGCATGAATCGACACATCGTGATAACGTTATCGAAAATGTGTAAACAAAAATGGTAGGTGAGAGACCGAATCGTTTGCTGAGTCTGAGACTCCTTGAAATCTGTCCCGCTGTCGTTCTCGCAATCGGCCGAGAAAGTACAGTAATATCCCGACCTGCGGCGGAGAAAAGAAAGGGAACATATGAACAAAACGCTACTTCCGTAAACTCACACCTCGTGCGTACCCCTGCCGGTCCGTGACCTGCCTTACTGGCTCCTTCGGCGTGTAGCCTATCCTCGACGGCACGATATCGGTGTGTGTTCCTCGGCCTCCCTTACCCTCCACCCTGATTCCTCTCTCCCTCTCCTCAGGCCTGTGTCTCACACTTCTCCCTTCCATCGGGTCGGGCTCCTTCGTCTTCCGCAGGAGCAAGCAAGCAGGATCGCAATCGAGGAACCGATGGGTCGGCGGCTGGAGGGAGAGCGGTGAGAATGGTTGTCGGCTTGGTGAGGAAGGCGGAGGGGAGGGGGGACAGGCCCGTTTCTTGGAGATCTCTCTCTCTTTCTCTCTCTCGAGGGAGAGCCGGCCGCCGGGTGGGCGGCAGTTGTCCAGGCGTCGGCAGTCTGCGTTCCGAGGCGACGTGGCCTGCACGGCGGAGCGACATACCGCGTCCTCTCCAATTCTCGGTGTGCTCTCTTCTCTCTCTTTCTCTCTTTTTCTCTCTATCTCCCTTCTCTGTCCTTCCGTCTTTCTACCTCTGTACCCTCTCTCTCTCTCTCTTTCTCTCCCACTTCAACGCGTGTCCCTGTCCGCTCCTCGTCGCTGCCGTCTCCGTCCTTGCGCCTGGCTCCGTCTCTTTCTCCGTCTATCTCCGTCTACGCTCCTTGTCGCTCCAATACCTGGCTCGCGACGCGACTCTCCGCTCCGGATACACGGCGACTTCGTCAACGCGCCGCCCGTCGTCTTCGTGGCCGCCGTCGTCGTCGCCGGCGCGCGGTGTATACATACATACGTGCCGTTCGTATGCGCCTCCGTGAGAAAGAGAGAGAGAGAGAAGGATCTGCAGTGCCACGTTTCGAAGCGCGCCCGGTCGTCGCCGTGTCGCGCGTGTTTCCTCCGCGACACGAGGAGTAGTGAACTGTGCGCGGGCGCCGAACGACGCGGAGAGCAGGCGAGCAGCGGCTGGCACGTTCGCATTTCCATGCCTTGGTGTGTTTTGCTCGTACGCGCGAGTGTCAGTGACATTATTCTAGTCTAGTAGGTAGCGCACAGAGCGACGGTAACGACGACGCAGAATCCTCGCGATGCCGTTCCCCGGATGCGGCGTTATACGCCAACATTTCCGGAGCTTCGAGTGAATCGACCGTACGTTCACGTTATCAGCCGCGATAAACGCGATATGGGCGTTTTACGGTATCTCGCGGGCACGCCGTCATTGCGACGGTTTCGTAACGGCGCGAGGATTCTGATCGTGATTCACACGCGTACGGAGAGAACCGCGAGTTTTTAGCGATCTGTCAGGTATCGAGATCTGCATCGCTTCGAGCGACGATAAAAATATCTAAGTTTGCGGTCAAGTACGGGTTTTCCGCGTTGGGAAATAAAATCAGCTCGGTTTATCGAGATATATTATTATTTTAATCTTTAATTTCGTTCTTATTTGTAAAACAAAATTCGATATTATTTATATTGGCCATCGTGTATATCTAATCACGAAAATATATCCTGAACGGCTTGGCAACGCCAGGCGTCTGTTTGAGTCATACGCCTCGTAATCACGGCAGTTCCGACATTCCCTCCACCCTTCTGCTTTCTCATTCTCTCCCGATCGATAATATATTCGATGCCAATGCCTCTTTTCTCATACGCTGACTTTTCCACTCGTTTCTCATTATTACTCATGCGTGCTCGACGTGCCTTATCGGCTCAAAACTGTTTTATTGACATCAGAATCGTGATACAGGCTTTTAAATTGCTGCGTGGTTTACACACCGTACATATGTATCGTAACGGTTACATGGATTTTAATCGCATTTAGAATATTAATTATGGAGAAAAGTAATTTATTCCTTAAATATCACTTTATCTTTGGGTAAATTAAATTTTATTTCTATGGAAACTTTGTTTACGTGGATAAAATTTGCTAATTTAATCAATTTCTTTATCTGCATAATTATACTTTCATGAAATTTTCAGAAGGATCTATTATGATTTCATCAGACTTTTTAATAGCATTTTAAAAGTATAAATAAGCAAACGTACGTTCTTTACTACTGAAAGATCAACAATAGCGTCATATCGTCGGCTATCAGTTAAGCGTTGCGTGTTTATCTGTTATTATCGATACCGCGTAGCCGGATAAATGCGAGATGGCGGATACCGCGCAAGGTAAAAACAAGTGTAATTTGCCTAGTATGCTTAATAAGCGGCGCAAACACAGTCACCAAGATAACGTTAGAGAACTACTCAGTCATCGTCAGAAATACTTAAAATTCTTTTGCCACGAGCTCTTTTTTTTTTTCTCGTCGACAGTTCGGAAGATGTGTCATGATTCGCGAACAGTTTTCTGACACCGCGGGAGAGGCAGATCGTTGTGGTTTAAGAAGAAAGTCGTTTTTATCGAACGCTTATGTAATAGACGCTGAGAGCGAGCAGCAGCAGCGAGTCGACAGGCCGCATGACAAAACTGGTCGAGGTGGAGACGTGCACGGGAGCACATATAACGCGTTTACTCACGCGCCGTGCGCGACTTCTTAATTTGGTTGGATCGCGAAACTTTTACTCGAATTGGCGCTGCCTAGTGCAGTATATCCGCCGTTAATTCGCTCGGCAAATTTACTCAACGAAGATCAGAGTACATAAATAATCTTGCTCTTGAATCTTAATTATACTCTAAGATACTCAGCCGTGAAAATTCATAATGAGTTCCAAGACGGTATGTTACATCAACCGAAGAAATAAATATCTTGTTTTGCACTGCTAACATTAGTTCGCGATCGATCAATATATCTTTTTATATATAAGACTTTTATTTAAAATCAATGACTGATTCTGTTTTATTTGTGTCATTTAGAAGGAACTGTCTAAATACGTTTAAAGTTTATACAGTAGAGAGTTATAAATATATATCTACAAAACTAATTTCCTGCGCAATTATTATTCTTCTTTTGTAATGGAATTACTCATCGCCGAACCTCATTCTTCCTCATTAATGTCTCGAGAGGTTTGCTTTTCCTTTCTGTTATTCTACCTGCAGCAAGTTACTTTTTTAATGTACCGTGACGGTTTAATGTCGAATGCGAATGATCGTAAATGACGTCGCGCGTTCTCGCGAACGATTGTGCTCGATAAGATGAAATCATTCCCGTTTGTTCTCTCGCTTGCCCCTTGGCAAGCGTGAACTCATCGCCTTCTGGTAAACGATATTCCAGCGGAGGGAGTAAAATAATATTGATGAAGACTGCAACGATTAAACATCCTTATATGGCCAATCCGCGGGGACAAATTCGCGGATCGCGCCGTCAGTAAACATTGCGAGAGGTGCGATTCGATTGTGGGCGGGCATGTCTAGGCAAACACAGGTGGGGCCCCCGTTCGATTTCGGGCTTAATATACATGCTAACCGGTCCCTTCCTCACGAAACTAGATTCCACGGACCTAAACGAGCCATTCTTGGTAGCGTCAGCAGGTAGAGTTCACTTTTCACAATAATAAGAATCTCTTTATATCGCTCGTGGCAGCGAAGACGATTCTATTTCGGGATAATTGACAAAGAATTTCGGGATAATTGACAGTAAAACATGTATGTTGATACTAGTACTCTTCCTTTCGATGATGAGAAAAAAAAAACGTGACAATTCGTAAAGAATCTCGAGTATGTTCGGTCGTACTTGTTTGTCGCTAATTCTCACGGGTTTGTCGGTCACCCTTTATTTGTACACTCGTTAGCAGGTACTTCGTGGCAAGAATAAACGTGATTCCACCCATGTTGCCGCCTGACGTCGGCGGGCGATTGCATTGTGATCGAACGCGGTGCACGTTCGCGTCCGCGCGCAGATTACGCCTCCGCCGGCGCGCGGAAACTCGCAACCTGCTCTCGGTATAGCTCGTGACATCCGTGCGAACACTTTCGTGTCGTTATCTCGCGCTAACCCACGTACCCGGCGGCTCGCCGCAGCCTTTTAAGGGCCGGTCGCAATCAAAAGTATCACTTTCATTGTTCGGCGCTCTTCTCCGAGGCCGATCTCCAGACAGATTTGGGATTGAAATAAAATTTAAATTTTAATTCGCGATTGAGAAATATTTTCTTATGTATATACTTATGTATTTATGATAACGAAGATATTTTTTTATTCACGCCTCGTCATATGTTTAGACGCCGCGCCGGAGCCGCGCTTCAGGAAGCGACTTGTTTGTTCTCTGTCAACTTCCCGCCTACCTTGTCTAAGCTTTGAAATCGATCCTCGGTTTCTCATTACCTTAATCGTTCTCGTCGCTCGGATACCTCACCATGCGAGAGATGTAACTCATCGTTCGAGCCGACGCCCTATCAAAGGTACCAAACGGCCGAGAAACGGCGCCCACGTCGTACGAAAAAATCCATTCGCGTCGATCGCGCGCAGAAAATACGGGAATTAAAGGCGCGGATAAACGCGTGGGCACTTTTTTTCGTAATCCACGCGGGACGCGCGACTCGATTAGTCTCGGCGGGCCTCCGAGTCCCCTTCAAGGTTAATCGCGGAGGGAGTAACCTCGCTGGGCCCCGGGAGTAATGGGCCGAGATCGACTGCGGACCCGTTATGCGACTTGGCGCAAGAATGCCGCCGAGCCGGCCTCCGTGTAGCCCGCGTTATGCCGCTCGCGATACGAGCGCACGCGCGTGCCTTCTTCCTCTCTTCGCCGATTCCTCTTCGCTCTCACGAGAAAACGTTCCTCCCCCGGATGAAATTTTTTTTTTTTTTTTTTTATAAATCTCCCGTCGAACGATAATTTTCCGCCTTCTCTTTAGCCCGTGGAGCCGCGCCGGGATCGCAAAACTTTCGCTCACAAGGGACACGCGAAGAGAGATACCACTTCTAGTTATTGCGACGTTCATGTATGCATATAAGCGAGTAATAGCGCAGGCGATTGCGAGGCGAGCGTAGTTTCGCTCCGTCATTTAACTTGCCGGTTAATACCCCGTAGTTATACGTCTGCGCGCGCTTCTCCTTCGCGCTGCGCGGGCAACGTTGGATGTTAACGCATCGGAGATATTAATGCGCGCGCGTCCCTACGGACGGTTTCTCTCGCGCGCGCGGCGCATAGTGTCCCCATTGACGGATCCCCGGTCCCGGAGCTGCTCCGACGCATCCGCGTTTTTGGCATACCTTTACACTCGCGACGTATGACGTACGCCCCGCGAGCGGACTTATGCTCATATAAGGCGCACGTGTGTGCGCTCGAGGATGCGAGGAGAGTAAGTTCTCTCAGAACCCGCATGATTCAGCAGCCGGCGACATTAAGAGCGAGACCGTCGCCGCTCGTACGCCATTCGGCGTTTAATGAATTAACAAGGGCTCGTCCATTAGGCGCGTCCCGATGCGGTACGGGATCAATTAAAGCCACATTCACGGGTCAACGAGCGGGAGATGCATTCTCCTCGGTCGGGGGCTCAAATTGAATCCGGAGCGGAAGAGGTACCGTTAGATTTTAAATCGAATCCAAAAACCAGTGGCGAATTCCAATTTTAATTCACGCTCGACGAAAAAACACTAATTGCTTTCGGCAAGTCGAGGAGTATGGACGCGAGAGTTTTTCAGGGACCGGTTTCCCCCCCCTTTTTTTTGTTTTTTTTTGTTTTGCGAACCGTTCTTTTTTTCTCACCATTACACTTAACGGTGCCGGCGAGGAATATCGGTTCCTGCGCGTAATGACGACCGCGTGTCGCGGAATGACCTCACCTAACCGCACGTCGCGTGGCGACCGCGTCACTCTGTTTTCTTTCCGTTTCTAATTTCGTGCGGGCAAGAGTGACGACCGGCTTCGGCGTGCACGCTGTGCGTTACGTGCCCGTTCGATCGCGCGCGAGCGCGGCGACCGGGAGCCGATGATCGTGTATGCGTATCGCGCCCGTCGCATTGTCGCGACAACAACGGCTCTTCGTATTCCGCGCACGCAATTCCCATCGTCTTCGGCATTTAAGTCTGGGTTTTTTTTTCTGAATTGCCTTGTTGGAATTCATTTGAAATTTTATTTGAGGGAGAAGGAGCGAGGGAGCGAAAGAGCGAGGGGGGGGGAGGGAAAGAGAGCGGCGAGCGCGTCTGTCAAACGGTAGCGCAATAATCACGTCTGCTGGCAGCGGCAGCCCCCGCCGCCGCGTCGGCGAATTGGTCCATGACGGACCTTCCTGACACACGCACCGACCACACGGCCGGGCACCCACGTACCCATTCTCCGTTTACCATATGCGGGGAGTTCGATCTCGCGGTTAGGCGCGCTTCCATCGTCGCCTTAAGGCTCCGCCGATGCCAGGCGTGTGCGTCGGCGCTCAGTCTCCACGCGCCTCGCGGATCGTCAGTTTGAAAAGGTCGCTCGATCTGTCCGATCCGCCCGTCCACCTATCCGTCCGATTTCGCTTTTCGCTCCGCGTGTCACGGCCGGGATCTTCAACCATCGCACAGCTCCAGCCGTAGGTGCGTGTCGTAGGCATTGCAGTGATACGAATTGAAAAAAAAGAATCAATTCTCTGCCGGTTTATGCCCAACAGTTTTTACCGAGTGAATAAATTGATAGAAAAATCTGTTAGTGCAGTGTCCTTCTGTTATGAAATTTGTCCGTCAATTCTGAAGTTGTTAGTCTTGTTCATAAATTACGATTTATTTTTTTATTTGCATTAAAACGTGTAATTAGAATTTGCTGTCAAAACCTACAAATTTTCGGATTAAAAATGACTGTGAAAAATATTCGATTAGATAAATCGCAAGTTAATCATATTTAATCACATTTTATTACCATTATTGCGGCTATCCTGTCCTAATTGTTAGCCTAATATATCGTCGATCGATTACAAATTTGATGGACACACGTGAATTAATCTGATGGCCGGGCGTAACCATGATCGAATTTCCAAGTTCCTTACTTAGACATGCATCAAGGTTGTTGATTTCTAATCTAACTCGAATATATCGATCGATCGCCGTTTCATTCTTACCTCGTCATTCCTCTTTGTTTCCATTGCTTTTCCACAATTTCCTCATTTTTTTTCGTGATTCGATGGTTAGCGTGTCAATTTGACCTACTTCTCTCATATATGAAATAAATTAAAACTGATTAAAAAAAATGTGGCCAGATTTTGAGACTAATTTTTCAAAAATGGAATTTTCATTCTTAAAAATGTCGAGGTTTTTCTCCGGCCGCGTTTCACTTTTAGTATGTGACTTATCAAGCATTCACTTAACATTCAAACATCTTATTCGCGCATTGCGCATTATCGTTGTACAGGTTTTCCATCTTCGTGTTGTCGGGAGCACGACGACGAGTCGGGCGTTTTTCGAGAATTCACAAAGTGCCATATCCTATAAGAGACCGGGGCGATATAAAGCGACTCGCATTTGCATACACCGCGCGGCAGGAATCCGAAGGTGAGGGAATCCTTGGCCGATTCCCCGAACGACGGGAGGGTCCGAGAAAACCGATCGCGTTCCAGCCGAAGCTGGTGCACGTCGTGGTAAACAACGACGGATAATCGGTGGATACCGGGGAACCTGCGCATTCCGCCGCGCTGTCGAACGGTGATAAAAACGCGAAGGAAACGCGAGACTGTTCAACGAACGAGCGAACTGAAAAGCCCCGAGAGCTTCTCCGACTCGAGAGAGAGAGAAAATTTTTCGAAAATGTGAGAAAAATATATCCACTGGGTGCCAAGGAACAAACGTACTTTAAATAGAAACCTCGAGAGGTAGCGCGCGATTTTCTACGAACGCAAACGTCGAATGGTGAACGCGATTTAAACGCGCGGAAATAAGCGAACTAATCGAGCTCTGGCCGCCGGCTGTTGTCAGGGCGGCGGAGAACGGTGTCGGTTCCGCGTTCCCGTGTCGTGAAGTGTGTCATGATAGTTCGCGCGTGAGCCGGGCATGAACGTTGAAACCTGCACCCTCTACTTCGCTGGGACGGCCCGGGGCCCGGAGAAGGACAGGATGTCGACCCAGGCTTACTACAAGGACCGGCTCGGCTTCGATCCGGCGGAGACCGTCGCCGACCATCAGCGCGAGCAACGCTCCCAGCACGGTTACGAGGAGTCGCTCTCCAAATTTAAAGGTCAGAATGCGAACGGGTTCCCGGAGGAGGGTCCGGGATGCAATGGCGAGATTGGGGAACACCGTGCCGGCAACACCCAAGCTTTCTGGGGCTGCTGGGCGATGTTCATTGAGGCGCACGGTAGGTGGAGAGAGACAGGCAAGAGAGTTGGCATGTGGATGCTGGAAAATTTTTCGTGAAAGCTCACTCCTTTTTATTTTTCCCCTACTTTTTCTCTTTTTTTTTGTGGTTTCTTTTGTGCCTCGGAATTTTTACTCCTATATACTCTTTTTTTTTTTAAGTGAGGAAGCAGTTGCTACTTGTTTGTTTGGTTTATCGATTTTATATAAATCCGGAATGAGAGACGTTCTCCTTGCGCGAAATTAACGTCTTTGGGATTAAATCGTTGGAACTTATTCCAAGCACGCGATGACCTTCGCAACATGCTAATTTCGACATTTTCGCCCGGTTTAAGAGCGGATACTTAAAAAATGACTATATAATTATGGTACGGTTCCTATAAACGGCTATAATTCAAAGTTGGCTATTGGAGTGAATATTTATGATACCTTTGTCGGCAGAAAATGTAAAATATATCAATTTACGATAATATAATAAATCAAACGCATAAATACAGCATTCTTTCCAAAGTGACGTTGTAAAATTAATATTACATATTTATTTCACGATAAATTCCGTTTAACCGCGTTTATAATACATGAGGATTGCATAAATATTTCAGCCGTCCAAATATGCGATGCGTTTGCTTGCAGTTTGCAGATTGCAAATTTACTCACACACACTGTGATGTTGGTTTTTACTAACTTGGCGATCAAATTTGTTCCATCGACCGCCTGTTGTAACACGCGCGATACGCGTCTAAAAGGTTTGAGTTGCGCTCACGACGTTTGTTTGATAAATGTTTGAGCTATGAGTGTCGCTTTCCTCGCCTCACCTTTTTAGCACAGCGTCCGAGTGTAGTCTACGCGCGGAATAGCCAAACTATCGTCTGTATACACAAGTAGAGACACAGATAGCGAAAAGTAGCGGTTCTCTTTTTATCGTTTGTCTGCTTTAAGTGCCTCTCAACCTCTCGCTGTCCACCCTCCCCCGAGGGAATCCGGAGGAAAGATTTCAGAAACTCGACACGTATTCGCACATTCGCCAAGTCACGCGGATCCGGTGTTCCACGCGCGGGACTGTTTCCCGGCCCACCATTTTACAATTGCGCCAAGTAGACAAACAATAAACAATGGCCGTCGCTTTTCATAATCGCTGCCCACTCGGATTGCGCATTGCGACTCGTGTAACGCCCAGCTCGCTACTTTTCACTTAACGCAAAAGTAAACGGCCGGAAGGCTCGTACGTATGACGTCAGCGTCGTGTCGTTCGCCGCGCCGGGATTGATCGCTAATTTAATCGTAATTACCGGCATCTCGCGTCCGGCGGAGAGTAATCCGACCCATGACGCGGCCGTTACGTCGTCGTTATCGACGTTGCTTTGCTTTCGTCTCCTCGGGATCTTTCACGGAGCCGGCGGAACGAAGGACGCGTATTATGAAACCGAGAGTCTCTTGTCCGCGCGTTGCGATCTCCTTTTGCACGAGCTCACCGGGGAACTTGAGCGCGGTGATTAATAATGGAAGCATAAAATATACTCGCGTCGTGTTCAAGAATGAAATATGTGAGATATATCAGCCAAAGATGTCAATCACGACCGTAAGGTGATTCTCTTTCATAGCTTCTATACAGGTGCCTTCGACCTTTTTGATTCTATACATATAAAATGGAGTAACGTACATCAACTAGCAGAAATGTGACTAAAACTTTAAAAAATTATACAAAGAAAATAATTCTCATTCGCGAATTAATTAAGATACAAGATTCTAAATTCTATTTTTAAATCAAACCATCTTTTTATTAGAAAAAATAATTTATTACAAAAAAAAACCACTCGCTAGAATCCTACTTCAATGTGTCAGGATATAATCGTAGCCAATAAAACAGCAAAATTTATCATCCAAGTATTCTGATGGTCCATCGTTCTTGGATACATCGATAATTCGATAAGTGGCCCAATGTTATCGGGCCTCCGAATGCCGAAGGGTATCGCTTAAATTACTGTCGAGAACTTCCGAAAAGAATAAATACCGATGAATATATTCATTGACGTTTATCTTTAGTCCCTGCAATGTCAGCTACTGTTCTTAGAGCTTCCACATTCCAGCATTCGTATCCGCTAACAAGGACTTACTGAAGAAAGCGTGCGTCAATATATGCGCATTTCTTCGGGATTAGTTCATGCCTCTTCTCTTCTACCGATGCGCTTATGTTTTTCTACTGGAATATTTGAAAGCCATAAAATATATATTAAATGTATTTATTTTTATTACAAATAATTAATATTTATTCTTAAAAAAGTAAATCATATTAGAATTTATAATTAGGCAATTAAAATATAAGTATAATTAAATTATTATAATTGTATAGTAATCAATATTATTATATAGAAGATTTAAAAAACACATTCATCATTTATTTTTTGGAATATTTTTAATTGAATAGCATATCATTTATCACTTTATGTCGTAATTTTTCGTTAGTTACGATCAAGTTTTAAGACTCGATCGTGAAATTGATTGCCATTGATTGTCGAGCCATTAAGGTCATGCCAATTAACGACTGACAATTCACGCGAAGCTATCTCGCAGTTATGGCATTGGGAATTGGTTTCTTCGGAATTACGTTAGCTCGTGATCGGTAATAGGTCGCTGCGGCATTGTGACTGTTATAGAGAGCGAAAGTCACCCTTCATATGTTTAGACTGACTCTTCTCTAATATTCGAGATGTCAGTCATTGCAAACGTTGAGAAATTGACACCTCTCCTTGCGATTTGTGGCTCGGTCTGATAATTTGACCAGTCACGATCAAGGATTTTTTTTGTCGAGATTTTATTCTATAAAGGAATAACTGCTGAAAAGGTCGAAATATATACTAACACGATTGATTTAACTGATTGATTACGCTGAAACTTGTTTCACGAGACGTAATAGATTAAATCATCTCTAAGTCAATCCTATCTTCAATTATATCAATTAAGCTTTGAGAACATTAAGAAGATTATCCAAATTTTTCTTGATTGATATACGTATAAGTTTTGTACAATGTTATCTTGTTGAAAAAGATAGAAAAGTATGGTGTAATAATTGACAGGTAAATGGAGCAAAGCAATTCACGTGTGTCCCATTTTTCTTCTAAACAATTACTATTAAGAAAGCTCTTTCATCTAAATTTTTAATTACAAAAATATTAACATTGAATTTACAAAAAAATTTGTCATTAAAAACCAGGTCGCAAAGTGCGGGATTCTTTGCATATGGCTCGTTAATTGCTGCCTAAGCTACCGTTATTCGAAGTTTCGAATTGTTGGCAAGGTGTTAAAACTGGGCCAAAGTTGGGCCCAACAACGAGGCGATTGATAATCTACGAAGAACAAATGCTCGGTTCGCAGAGTAGAGAATGGAATAGAGAATGTCTGATTTAGCGTAAACCGCAAAGTTCGTTAAGCCACGCGCACGTGCGTGGGTATAAGACATTAATGAACTTTCCGCACACTAAACAAAGTTTCCGACACATACTTGTCACGCGAGATATCTCTACTGTTCCTGAAAAAAAAAAAATGAAATAGAGCCATGGTTCACTTACTATAATGCAGCTAATCATATCAAATTTTATTATAATATAGATTATTATAATATAGATTTACATTTTATTTTATACATTTTATTAAATGTTTATCTTGCAAATAGGAAATATTATATCGCGCTCTTTTTTTGACGTTAACATTCCCGCGTACAGAAGTCATTGAACGCGTCATGCGCATTCATTAAAATATCTGATCGAGTGATTCTCTCACGAGAGCGACAGACGCACTCGGAAAATGTGATCGTTCACAGGGCACTCCACTCGAGATATTTCTAAATCTAGAGAGGTGTTCCCGGCTATATCTCTTTCTTTACCTCTTATTTTATAACGTCTGGCGGTGTGGAGCTGACACTTACCGCCGGCTTGTCGATCTCTTAGACATACCGGTTGATGATACCGCTGCTCAAGTAGCGTTAACTTTTCACATAGTATGATGATGAGGTGCAAAGTATGCGCTATAAATCATAGCTAGACTGCAAATTACGAACGTCGATAAATTTCTACGATAATTCGCCGCGATTACGGTCGATAAATGATTCATATATTGAAATCTAATTAATCTCACTTACGCGCTACTTTTTATGCTCCTCAATTTAACACGATAGAATAATGAGCTCTTGGAAGTGCTTGGGAGTGCTCTAATTATTTATATAAGATGTCTCTATTATTAAGTCAACGGTTAATTTGTACGCGTTTCGACATCTCGAGCTCAATCGCCGAATACAAATCGTCCTCGTGACTTCAGAAATGTTATTTGAAATTACTCATGCCTCCAACCGGCGTGATTATGTTACAAAAATACATCATTAATTCCTAAGAAATCCCGGGACTTGACGTTGACGTCCTTGCGGTCCAGGCCATTGCATCACGCCGATGACAAAACGGAAGGTCTCGTCGGATCGAGATGCGTGTCCGACAGTCTAATTGATACGAAACGTTTCAGTAGATCCAAATCTTAATTGTAATTCTATTTACGGTTCAAGAGAGGAAACAGAATTACCATCTTCAGTCCCACCCCCTATTACGAATCGCATAAAAAGTGGGCTTGAATTTTATTCACGTGGTCCATTGTCCGGATTTTTGTGCCTCGCATGCCAACGCATGCCGCGATCGAGCAGCCTGCCAAGCCGACCGACCTTCCGTCCGCTCGCTCGCTCGCTCGCGCCTACCTATCTACCTGCCTACCTGCTTGACCTCATCCAACTTGACCTGATCCGGTTGCCTGCGACTTTGGTTTCGTTATACTGACCTCGACCATCCTTAAAGACCTATTTCCAGGCGGCGTTGCGTCACGACGCTCTCGCTGTCACGCTAGAGCTGTATGCATAACGTTACATCGCCGCGATACGGTAATGTAAGAGCTATACCTATATCAGTGCGGCGAATTGCGAAATTCAATTGTCACGGTAATCTATATCGTTGCTGCGTTGATGACAATAGGCGACATGCACCATCTACAGTGCATGCACTGTCTACAGGCACTGTGTTCTGTGCGGCGTGACATCGAACAAGGCTGCGCTCGTTGCATAAATGCGGTCGCAATTATGATAATGGAATATGACGCGAATTGTTGACAATTACGCTAATATTACGAGGGTTGTTTTATATTTACATTGGCTACTACGGACGCAGGTGCATAATGCGTTATTACGTAGCGGCGGATGGAAACTCCATGTTTCTGATGTCTCTCCTCTTTTTGTGTGTTCGCAGACGAACGAGACGCTATACAGAAGAAGACCTTCACGAAGTGGGTGAACAAGCATTTGAAAAAGGTGAGACCGCTTCTCTCGAATTCTCGGATTCCTCGCCGTTAGTTTTATTGTCCCGCGGCGTTTTCGCGCGCGAGTCTCATTACTCACGCCATCGTCTTAATTAGCCCGACGACACTAATACATGCGAAGTACGTCCTCTATTGGCGAAATGCGAATAAGCAGAGAAATCTGGAGTGAATATAGGAAGCATTTCAAGACGATTATGAATTGTATGTTAAAAAATTTTAATATTACATAATTTGTAGCAAATATTTTGAAACGAAAAAATTAATGTATCTTTTTTCAAAAAAGAATATTTCAATCACATTTCCTTTCAGATTTTTGTAATTAAGAAAGAATACGAGTCTGAAACACTGTATAGAAATTCGGATTGGCAGACATCCCAGATTTGGCTATGAATTTTTGAGAGAGGTGTTAGGTGCGGCCTTTTACCTTGGTCTCATCGTTACAACTTCACGTCCGTTCTTTCGGTAAACAAGTCTCAAATTTGTTCGCGATGACGCACAATGGTGTGTTTCATCCATTCGCGGGGCTCCTCGTCCTGTGTGTCTGCGTAACTCCGTGGAATTGTTCACGGAGGCGGACTGTCATTTCACGCACAAAGCAGTAAATTGTCCTCGGCCGAAGGATTTACGATTCGCGTAAATCGCGATCTGTGCAAGGAGGCACGGAGAAGAGAAAATTTATTTCTATTCGGATTATTTTTACTCAATCGGCGAAGACAAATTTATGCGTCGTCGAGTACTCCGCGAAGCACATAAATCTGCGAAATTGCGCGAAAGACAGCGGCGTAACGCCGTGTAGCGAGCGCGCGAGCTGTCGACTCGAAACGATCGCCGGGGACGAACAATGGCCATCGGCGCATCGCGAAAGCGTTAAATCGCTGGAAGTAGGAAACGCGTTAGTAGCGCGGCAATCGAGGGCCCGCGTCGACAAATATGCAATGGGGGACGACGCGCGCGAGTCCCGTGGAACTCGCCACGGGGCCCGACGTCCCGATTTGTCCCCCTCCGAACTTTCGAAAGGATCGGCCAGAAG